>MU227431.1:335702-342669 GCA_018584345.1 Thuja plicata
TCTACCTTTTCGTATACCCACCCATCTAATACCATTTATGTTTGTGATGTAAAATACTATCAAGCCTTTTTTATTGCACATGTTAGACCTTCAGTTACTTTGATGATGTAGTTGTTATGTCTCAAAAGTGCACCCTATTAATTTTTCAATAACTCAATATTTTTGAGAAACATGGAAACACTCCATAGTTTTGTATTACTAAAAATTGGATTGAATCTCCACATTCTAGGTCGGATCCTATATGATGCTTCACCTCAAACTTATTGAAATTTAAGCTTTGAAAATAAAAGGGATGTAGAATGATATTCAGAAATGAATAAAATAACACTTTAATGGTGATGCACCAATATTATAAGGACAATAATGTTATTTAAGCACAATGAAGATTCAAAAATCACCTATTTCTAGACACAACCATGATCTACCATCTTTTGTATAATAATTCTTCATAAGAAGGTTTGATAAGTAGAAGCTAGAAGGAATCTCTCCACAACTAACAACTATAGTTTTTGACACAACTTATAACCTATACAAAAACATGCATGAACTTATCACATTTTTAAATGAGATGTCAATTAAAGGAATCTAATATAGAAACATAGAAATAACATTAATCAATGAAATGTGCACTAAAGATAATACTCAAGATAGATCCAAAATGTAGGCTTTATTATGCTCCAAAGGCAAGATGATCATATATCATTGAAAGAGTTACATGAAACATGCAAAATGAAAAGGAATCAAAATAAGTATCTACAACATGTGCTGAATAAAATATCCACTCCTTCCTCTTTCAAACTAGTACAAATGAGGTAATATATATTGTCCTCAAGTTCCACCTAGAATTCCCATAAAGAAAAAAGCCCCAAAAAGAGGACCTAGGATCTTCCCAAAAGGATCTCATAGAAGTGGAAGAGTCCTCCTTGATTTAGAAATCATGATGGTGACTCCATAAATGCTCCGCTTTCTATTGTATCTTCTCCAAGTGTTTATGAACTCACCACCTTTCTTTTCCACATAAATAAATCTTATGCAAATGACACCTGGCATGTCCTCATTGTTTTGACTATTCACCTTAGAACCATATATGTCGCAACTTAGAAACAACCACTTTCTATCTCACAACCCCTGTTAGTGATGACTCATCCAACCTTGCAACTTCATGATTAAATTCTATTGTGAGTTCAATCTCTAACTCTCCAACTAAAAATGCTAAGTTCTCCAGCCCTCGCGACCTCTTGATGAATGCCACTAACTATTATTCCAGTTCTCAAAAATTTTATGTTACTTTTACTAACATTCATGAATTAGAGACACCACTAATTTAACATTCTCAAAAATGCTAACCACGTTCAATACCCGAGAGCTACCGACAACCATCAACCTAACCTTTATTACTATGGTATCTCAATCTCCATGTGGAAGTTGGTTGCTAACTCTCCAACCAGAGAAGAATATTCCTTTTCATCCCACAAGCCAGTGACAAAGAAATACTTTTGGATATGTGGCATCATATCGCTAACTCATCATCAGACAATACTTAACCACATGATCTTCTCATGATCTTGCGACAACTACCCTCGCCATCTCTCTGTCTTTATCTGTAGCCACCGATTAGACTCATGAGTGCATGACAAACTATCACTCTCTAGATCTAAGTCTACTTTACTAACTTCTTCCTAAGCTTACGAGCTAGTGAGAAACATTTCATAACTGCTACTCTAGAGGTTCCCTTCTTTGGAATTTTGGGAATTACATCACCAAGCTTACATTCCCGATGAGTACCCAAACCCTAAATTTCTTACGGGCTTTATTTTTTATGACATAAAACTTTAGAATTTTAGGCTTTTCATTCCATCCCTTCCATTCCTGATCAAAGGATTTTTTTAAACCCTTCAAAATTTCTACTTCCCTGCTTCCATTTTTTATGGTTTCATTTCTAACTTTCGGGATTAGTACTTCCCCGCTTCTATTTCCAATAGGTATCCATTTCTTGAAAATCATGACATTTAGAGAATTTAAACATGACATGCTCTATTTATATTCTTGTTTCCTATCACTGGTATGCTAGGCTCAAACCCTTTTGGGAGCCACTTTGACATCCACATAGCATTAAGAGGAAAAAGTAACTTTTTCTTTTATAAAAACAAGATGCCTCTACCAAATTGATCTTGAGTGAAAATTTGGTAACAACAATACTTTGATACTTTTATTATTTAATGTATATCATATTTTTAGTTAGATAATGATGATTATTTGCATATGATAATGTTAGGAGTATACTGTTAGAATAGTCCCAAAGGATAACTGAGAGGGGGGGGGGGGTGAATCAGTTATAAATAACTTTAATTCTTTTCTTATTTAACTTCAGAATATAACAAATTAAATTCTTAATCAGATAACACAGTACACAACACACAATTTGATTATGAGGAAACCAAATGGGAAAAACCTTGGTGGGAATTAGCACCCACAATGAACTATATTTTTTTATAGTAATCCCTGTTAGAAGATATTTCAACCATGTTAGGAGTTTTACTTTACAATGTAATAAGTATAGTGACATGGTTAAGGGTCAGACCCTGTTAGGAGTCTTTTACAAATAACCCTATTAGGGGTGGTGGACTCACTGTCAAAAAGCTCACTGCTTGATGGTGAAGGCTACAACCTTCTATATAATAGATATGCACTATATCTGATGATGAACTATAGAGTAGACCTGTTGTCTTGATTAGTTCCATTGTATTACAATCTTTCACTTCTTCACATAGACTCTTGATGAATGAACCACATCTGATATTCTACTCTAAACATCTTCTATCTCTTTTCATATCATTCACACTTGGTGTATCACAATTGACTTTCTATAAGTATCTTTCTCAAAGTATGAGATCATGGGACCTGTAAGACAACTCTTCATAACATCCTTATCGAATCTACTAAGCAAACAAGAATAATTACAACCGCGCAAGTATAAAGTGAATAGATGAGACGCTTCCCTAAGTCAGCCTCACCAAATTAACTCTAACTTTGCAATATTATTGAAACACATTTGGTGCCTTTAGATGAATATCATCAACTCATAACTAATCATGAATATACACATGCATATCCTAAAGATAGGCACAACTCAAGAAACACATTACATGCGTCGGCTCTGAACAGATGCTCTTCCAAAACTGTAACTGCCAATAAAAGAATTACACAACTTGACTAAAACATCATATCTGGATCTGCGTGTATGAACATAACATAATAAACATTTCAACAACATGTATCTAACCACGTAAGTCTTCATGTCATCATTCTGATAAGTACATACAGAATTACTACTATGTATTATATTATGTCATCAATGACAAACATACAATCAATCAATTGCTCAGAATCAAATCTCCAACATATACATGTGTCAGAGTATCAGACTATACATATGTCACATGAATATAAAAACATGTGATGTCCATATATATGTGTATAAAAAAAGGATGCTATATAATAACTATCTATGAAAAATATCATGACTTTAGGACATGAGTCCTCAAGCTTGTTGGGGCTGGTGGATTAGCATTATGGTGAGGTTGTTGAACTGAGAATACTAGGAATTGGTGGCTAATTAGGCTACATGGATGTCCCTAAGGTCTCCCCTCACCTCCACCAAAGCAACCTAGAGTTTCATCTCTCAATGTCGGGTCTCTTCTAACTCTTGCATTAGTTGGTGCACTCAAGGATGATCCAAGTCTGCCACTGTACCACTTTGTGACACATTAATCTGGAATTGGATCTCATTGACCTAGAGGTGAAGGGAGTCATTTTCCTAGTCCAAAATCTTGGACCTCACTTCCTCATGGTCTTGCTCCTGAACTACCTAGACTCACTCCCTCAAAACACTCTATAGATCTAGGTTCAACTAGTCCTTCTCCTCTTTCATCATGGCCAACTGTTCATCTCTCTAGACAAAGGAGGCTTGCACCTCCTCATAAGTAGTCCTCAGTCAAACTACTAGCTCAAAAAGCTCCACATGAAACTAACACAGTGCTAAGATGGGAGAATCACTAATCAAGACACCCAAACTCACAGCTAACACCAAAAAATAGAAAAATTCAAAGAGACTAAAAAATCCAGAGATATATTCATAAAAAAACCAAGTAAATGTCCCTCTGTGTGGCCTTGTTATGGCCAATTACAATCAAAATATGCTCTAAATCTTCATGCTTATCTTTTAACTTATCATCCTAACTTTCTTTTTTCCCTCTCCTACATGATCTATCGAGTCTATAAAAATAAAATGCACAAGTAGGTATAAATTACATTCCCCAAGAAGGAAATGTATTACAACTATAGGTCTTGACCAAAAAATATCAATGATTCATGATCGATAAAATAAACAAGCGTGATCATAGGGAATAATCTGTTAGAATAGACTCAAAGGATAACTAAGAGGGGGGGGGTGAATCTGTTATCAGTAACTTTAGTTATTTTTCCTTCTTTAACTTTAGAATACAATAAAGTAAATGCTTAATCAGATAACACAGTACTTAACACATGATTTGATTACGGGGAAACCAAATGGTAAAAACCTTGATGGGAATTAGCACCCACAATAAACTACACTTGTTTGTAGTAATCCATGTTAGAATATATTTCAACCCTATTAGGAGTTTTACATTACAATACAATAAGTATAGTGACCTGGTTAAGGGTTGGACCCTATTAGGAGTCTTTTACAAATAACCCTGTTAGGGGTGGTGGACTCACTATCCAAAAGCTCATTGCTTGATGATGAAGGCTACAACCTTCTATGTAACAGATATGCACTATATATGATGATGAACTATAGAGTAGACCTATTGTCTTGATCAGTTCCATTGTATTGCAATCTTTCACTTCTTCTTCACATAGAATTTTGATGAATGAACTAACTCTGATAATTTTCTTTGTACATCTTTCTTATCTTTTCGTATCATTCACACCTAGCGTGTCACCTTTTACTTGTTATAAGAATATTCCTCATAGTATGAGATCATGGGACCTATAAGAAAACTCTTCATAACATCCTTGTCAGCTCTACTAAGCACACAAGCATAATTACAACCACGCAAGTATAAACCAAATAGACGTGATGCTTCACTAAGTCGGCCTCACCAATTTAACTCTAACTTTGCAATCTTCTTGAAACACGTTTGGCATCTTTGGATTAATATCATCAACTCATAACTAATCATGAATATACACACGCATATATAGAAGATAGGTGCAACTCAAGAAACACGTGATATACATCGGCCCTAAACTGTTACACTTCCAGAACTGTAACTGCCAATAACGAAATTACATAACTTTACTAAAACATCATATCTGGGTCTGCATGTATGAACATAACATAATAAACATGTCAACAACATGTATCTATCCACACAAGTCATCATATGATCATTTTGATAAGTACATACAAAATTACTATTGTGTATTATATGTTTTCATCAATGACAAACATACGATCAATCAACTGCTTAGAATCAAATCTCCAACAATCTCCCCCTTTGACATTGATGGCAACATATGATATCAAAAACATCCTTTGTTTGTGGTGTCCTCTTTCTTTTACAATCTTCTCAATATACTCATCAAAGATTTCTCTAAACTGCTACAGTTCCTTTGTCTGTGTTTTTGTTCCATGTATATACTCCCCCAGAGTATATGCTCCCCCTTAGTACATACTCCTCCTTACTATATACTCCCCCTTTGAAATCAATGGTAAAGGCTGCCATAGTCTTTTAGGTACAGGTACTACTCCAGAAGTAGAGTAGTCAGCCATTCATCAGTCACTTAATGACTGATGTCTTTGTTGCTTCTTCTAAACAGATTTAGGAGAGGGAATTACTCCCAACTTCTCCTTGAGATAATCAAAAGTATCCTTTGATAAGGGCTTTGTGAAAATATCTGCCAACTGTTCTTTGGTGCTCACATAGTCCAATTTAACTTCTTTGTCTGCAACATTTTCTCTTAAGAAATGCTACTTGATCTCTATGTGTTTTGTCTTTTCATGCATCACATGGTTCTTATACATGTTGATAGTGCTAGTATTATCACAATGAATAACAATAGGATAATCAACCTAAATGCCAAAGTCTTTAACCATCTACTTGATCCAAACCATAGTTGAACAATTCAGTGCTGCTGCAACATATTCAGCTTCTGCTATTGACTGAGAAATACAGTTCTAATTCTTTCTTGTCCAAGAAACCAATCTATCTCCAAGGAATACTACTCCTCCTGAAATACTCTTCATGTCATCAATACAACCTACCCAATCTATATCTATATATACATGAAGTTTTAGATTCTCTGATTTAAGATACCATAAACCATAGTCTATAGTTCCTTTTACATATCTAAATATCCTATTGACTACCATTAGGTGACTCTGCTTGGGTTCAACTACAAATCTTCCAACAATGCCAACTACATTAGATATGTTAGGTCTAGATTGAGTTAGATAAATGAGTTTACCAATCATAGATTTTTATAATGTTTTATCAACTACTGTGGAATCATCATCCTTTGAAAGCTTGCTTCTACTTATCATAGGAGTGCATACTGGCTTACAATCATCCATCTAAAAAGTCTTCCGTATTTCCTTCACATATTTAGATTGATTAATGAATATACCTTTATCTATTTGCTTTACATTTAGTCCCAAAAATTATTTTGTAGGACCAATCATCCTCATTTCAAATTCAGTTTGCATTTCTTTTGCAAATTCTTTACTGAGCTTGTCATTACCTCCAAAGATAATGTCATCAACAAATATGGCAAATAATAGTAATCCATCAGGTATCTCCCTTGTGAATAGGTTATAATCTGCTGCTCCTTTCTTGAATCCAATCTTGGTGAGATAACCATCAAGTCTCTCATACCAAGCTCTTGGGGCCTGTTTAAGACCATAGAGTGCTTTCTTCAATTT
>MU227431.1:367497-383820 GCA_018584345.1 Thuja plicata
ATTTTTGGTCAATTTATTAATTAAATAATTAATAAATAGGGGAATAATGTTTAAAGAAGATTTAAACATTTTTGGGAGGGATTTCTTAATTAAATATTTTTAATTAAGATAAAGGGATTTAATGACAAAAATAAATAAATTAATTAATTAATTAATTAATTAATAAATGATGATGTCATCAAGGGTTTAGGGGAATATTAATAAATAAAATAAACTTATTTAATTAATTTAAAAACATAGGAATTAATTATTTAAACAATGAAATTACTTTTTAATAATTATAGAACTATAGCCATTTTAATTAGAGTAAATAGGCTAGGGGAATGGGTTAATTGCAAGTGGGTATTTGATTTAGGGATTTATTTAATTCCTTTATAATTAAATACTATAGCCATTTTTGATTTGATTGGTCGAAATTGATTTGAATTGTATGGATATAATAGTTAATATAAATCAGTGATAAAAATCACCTAGGACGTTAAATTGATTCAAATAATTATGCCAAGCAGTAACAGGTTCGTTTGGACATAAATCGAGGGTATGATCACACTTAGGGAAAATAGGGTCCATAGTTGCGATAGACCAAATTCAGGTCATGGTTACAGTATGTATGTATGTATGTATGTATGCATGTATGTGCTAAGATTTGTGATGTTGGTTTGCAGGTACTAGGCATCCTCTCCCCTGAATTGGGAGGATTGAGCATGCCCTTACACATATCACAATGGTGAAAGAGGGGAGGTAGCATTCATCCCTAAAACCCAATCCTAAACCTAAATTTTTTCCTAAGAGTGGGCAAGTATCTAATTGACTACCCTATTTGAATTAGTCAAGGTGACGTAAATTCATGAACCCTTGTTTGAGTATGCTTGAGATTGTTGCATTCTTTTACTACATTATGATTTTTCAATTTCAGTGTGCATACATTCATATAAGTCGGTGATGCATTTTTTCATGATGTCGATAAAATATTAATTAAGGGTTCATTATATAGGTTAAAAAATTATACTTCTAGAATGTTAAATATTAATATGTTGATATTTAATTATAAAGTATTAAGTCAATACCTATATTTATTAAAATTTTTAAATATAAAGTCTAAATATAATAATTAGATATTTAATTAATATTAAATCAAAAAAAATTAAGATGCATAATTAGATAAAGTGATACTTTGATATTCACTTTTATTTTCAAGTTGCATATTTTAATTATACACACACACACATGCATGCTCAAATTTTTGATGCAGGTTTGTTGGTACTAGGCATTGTCTCCCCTGAATTGGCAAGATTGAGCGTACCCTTACACATATCCCAATGGTGAAAGAAGGGAGGTAGCATTCAGGCCTAAAACCCAATCCTGAACCTACATTTTGTCCTAAGAGTGGACAAGTATCTAATTGAGTGCCATATCTAAATTCTTCAAGGTGACGTGATTTCACAAACCCTTGCTTGATTATGCTTGAGATTGTTGCATTCTTTTACTGCATTATGATTGGTAAATTGCAGTGTGCATGCATTCATATAAGTCAGTGATGTATTTTGTCATGATGTCGATAAAAGATTAATTAAGGGTTAATTATATAGGTTAAATAATTATGCTTCTAGAATGTCAAATATTAATATGTGAATATTTAATTATAAAGTATTAATTAAATAGCTATATTTATTAAATGATTTAAATCTAATATCTAACTATAATAATTTGAGATTTAATTAACATTAAATTAAAAAAAGATGCATAATTAGATAAAGTGATACTTTGATATTCACTTTTTATTTTCAAGTTGCATATTTTAATTATGATAAAATGTTATTTAATTAAAATATAGTTTTTCAATTTTGAATGCATTATTATTTAATAAATTGAACTTTAACTTTAGTTATAAAGTTCAGTTGTGAAAACATTAGTCAAGTTGAAAATTAATTAATATCTTTTTCTTTATTAATTTTAAGTTGATTTTTAATTTATTTTATGGTTACACTATTTCAAATCCTAGTTTCTAGGTTTTCTTTAAAAGAGATCTAGGTGCTCAAAATTATTCATGTTAGAAACACTGGGGGGGGGGGGGGGGAATCAGTGTTTGTNTGAATCAGTGTTTGTCTATTAATTATATTTCAACAACTTTAAATTTGAATCAAATAGATAACCAATGAAGCATAACACATTAACTCATAACACAAGATATGATTATGGGGAAAACTTGATCAGAGGAAAATCCTGGTGGGAATTAGTACCCACAAATGATTGTACTAGTATAATGAACCTGTTAAAGTTCCTTTGCCCTGCTAGGAACAATATTTACAATTCAAGTACAATGACCCTATTAGGAGTCTTTACAAAAACCTTGTTAGAGGTGGTTGGCTCACTACCAAAGCTCACTGCTCAATAAGATGAAGGCTACAACCTCCTGATAACTGATATGCACTATATCAAAATGAACTGCTGTAATGACACTATTGTCTGATCTATTATGTTTATGCACTGATGCTTAAAACTCGTGTGGACTTCTACTTCATACTATTTTTTTCATATTGATCTTCTGGTTAACTTCTTTTCTTCTTTTCTTGACGACACACTAATACAACAATGTATGTCTAATATATATACATGCCTGAATAGACGCAACTGAAAACAAGACCTTAGTTGGCCCAAAAACAATATACACAACGCTTCCAAACAAATTGGCTTAAGCATGTTTACAATAATTTTTAAGACATATTTACAAACTTATTACAATAGGCACATAGCCTTTACAAAACAAAATATTATACACTAATCCACAAACTGAGGTCAACTCCATATTCTATTTTCTGTAGTTAGTCAATTTTTCTCTTCAAATTTTATTGTCAAAAATTCATATGACTTTGTTGCCATAATCACAACACAAAATAAGTCATATACACTCAGATTTTAAACTTGCCAACAATCTCCCCCTTTGTCATTAATGCCAACAAAGGAATGTGGCCAATTTGTTTTAGACTTTGACTTAACAAAAAAAAATGTATATTATGACTTTGGCTATATAACATACTCCTTACATACATACATACATTACTCCCCCTTTGACATTAATGACAAAGGTGTAAAAATTGTGAGTCTCTAGGTACTTACTCCAAGTACACATCTGGATAAGCAATCTGAAGATTCTTGATCTCTTGCTGCCAGAATTCCTTCAGTACATCAATTGTCTGAAGATGGGAACATAAGGAATATGTAAGCTTCTCCATCTTTGTTAGATCTATGCAGGGTCCTTGATCATAGGTGGAAATGGTTGCATCTATCTGTTTAATTTTCTTGTTCAAAATAACTGAGGAGGGTGCAAGTGCATTTCTCAGTTAGGTCTGCCTGATCCTTATCTTATTGATCTCCATCTTAGATTTTTCAATCTTGTCTATCTTCTCTTGATAGATATTGTTGTAGATATTGATATCCTGGGATGATGTTTAAACTAATTGCCTTATGTTATCAACCAAGATATCTACCTCCTTAATCTTTTTGATGTGCTCAGAGATGAGTTTGCCTCTGTCCATACAATTTTCTATTACTTTCCTACCTTTTGGTTCCAACTCTTTTAGAATAGTCTGACCAATCTTCAATGAATTGAGATCTAAAGATAATTTCTTTACCAATTCATCCAATCATTCTTTTTTGTAATTTTCTTCTGCAGTTCTAGTAGCAGAGTCTACTAAACTTGTGAAGTGTTCTTTGAATCTTGTTAAGATACTATCAACATCATCAACTAACTAAATTTTAGCCACTTTCTTATCTACAGGCACTAAGTCATTCAAGATGTTCACTGACTCCAGAAAGAGAGGTTTTCTCATAACTTGTTTCTCTTTGGCTTTCTCCATGGCTAAGACACTGATCTTGATGAAATATTCTTCTCCCCATGCATCTAGGCTTGTTGAGTCAGGGGTTAAACTTGACAATAACGAAGTTGATGGATGAATAGATGGAGTGAATATAGCATTTTGACTAGTATCCATATATTCACTTTTCACTGGGATCTCCATAACAGGTGGTTCACTAGATTGATTATCTTCCTCATTATTCAAATCTATTGAATCTTTATGAGGAGCTTCATCTTGCTATAGGGAAACATTATCTATGCATACCTTCTCCCTCTATTCAGTGCTAACAAATGCTTTTTCAAAATTTTCCATGTCATTATCTGAAGTTGTCATGGATATCTTAACATCATTGATTACAATGGTTTCTTCTAAATTTTTGGCTGTGTTAGAGGTGAAGAAACTATGGGCACTGAATCCTATGGACCTGTCATAGGCGCATTTTAAATCACTAATTATTTATCCTATTTGGGAGGGACTGGAGTTACTTTATCTATAGGCCTCGTAGATGGATACATGCGCCTATCCAAAAATACTTTCTCAAACACTTTATGAGTCTCTTCACAAACTAGTTCATACTCTTTGTTCATTATATGAAGAGTTCATATTTTGGTTTTGAGATGATGTTTTACCAAATCCAACAGTATAGATTTCTCATCATGTGAGCAAACAGGGAGACGGCTATCTAATGTTTCTTCTCTAATCCTCATATCTTCCTCTATTGATTTTCTCTTCAATAGGTCTAGTATGTTCCATACTTTGTCTTGTATGACTGTCTTGAGTTCCAATACTGTCCTCTTAAACTTGATCATATGTGGGATAATCATAGAGTGAATTTCTAATTTAATAGAGTCTAGTCTTCCTTTATTAACAATTCTATTCCTTAAGATTGTTAGACTAGCTCTAAATCCTACCTCTGGAGGGGCTTGAGAATTTGTTACTTTTCTCCTTGTTGTCCTTGAGGATGGACGACATGTGGGAACTTGCTTCCTTCTTCTGGTCAACTTGCTTGGTACTGATGGTGGAGAGGAATCCAAGTCAATAGTAGTTGATGGTGCATATGTACCTTCATCAAATTTCTTCTTCTTCTTCTTTGGGATATCATCATATTTTTCTATTTTTACTTCTGCAGGATTTTGTTTGAGCTCTCTTGCAATTTTAGCTTCCCTATCTTTTTCTAGGTCTTCTTGTGTGACCACATGCACTTTTAGGATATTGGATGTAATCCTTGATGCCTTCCTTTTGTTATTTGCACTGTATAAGACATAATTAACTTGATTTGTCTTGTTAATCAACCAATAAGTTTATCCTTCAACACTTTGATGCTAACTACTGTTGCACTCTCTAAATGCTCAAACTCGAATGCAAAGTGAGGATAAAAGATCGTTTACTGAATTATATAAAAGTTACTACATTTAATGCTCAAAGCCATAACATAGTTATCACAAAGAGTTTCAATATTTTCTTATGTCATTGTTCAAGCTATGTGTCCATGCATACTTCCTCAATCCATCACTAAATACATGAATTCATAGGCACATACTCAGAGGTTAGTATACCAGCCACGCAGGGGTTCAGAGATAGAATAACTCCCCCTAAGACCATAAGGGTCATCTGACCAGAAGTAGAAAGTGAATCCACTATGAATGCATCTACTACCTTGTTCTCATCATTATCTTTCTTTACATCAACCCATATTTTACCTAAATCTTTTGTAGCTTGTACAAACTTAACTTCACCAGATTCTTCAAATAAAGATTCTTTAGGCTTCTCTTATTTTTGAGTTCTGAATCTAAAAAACCTTGAGATGTGTCTATCTTTTCCACATGAGTGAAAAATGATTAGAGGTCTATTGATATTGCTTATAATGCTACACTACTTGGCTGTGTGTCCATTATAATTACATATCTGACATGTAATGTTTTGATAGTTTCTCTGAGGTTGATTTCTTTGATTGTGTTGATTCATATTTCTTTGATTCTATTGTGATTGATTTATTTGACTTGTTCTACATTGAATAGCCTTGTGACCAAATTTATCATAGGAGTAACAATAGCCATTGAAAGGTCTTACCTCTTTACAATCTCTTGCCAAGTGTCCATGCTTGTTACAAGCATAACAAGTTTTTTTAACTTGCTTGAGTTCATCTTTAGGTGGTTTTGTTTTAGTCTCTACAAGATTCTCAGTTTTATTTGCTTCAGTAGATATCTCTTGTGCTTTCTTTCTTTCTTGCATTGAATTGATTTCAATTTTAGCTACACTGTATCCAACATTAGTAGTATCACCTTTTATCTTATGTGCATAAAGTTGTGATTGAATTAGATTATAACTTGTGTGTAGTTTATCAATATTATCTTTTGCTTCTGTTAATTTAGATTCTATCTTTTTCTTGATCTTTTCCAACTCCAAGATTTTCATGTTTTCTTGCATAAGTTCATCATCTAATTGTTTACTCTCTTTGGTCTTTTGTTCAATAGCAGTTAGGCTATCTATAAGTTGTTCATTTAGATATTGAATCTTATCTTTCAAAGACATGTTTTCTTCATTCATCTTTTTGACCATTTTTCCCAAATCATTTGTGGAGCAATCTTTCAAATATTTTCTTAATTTCTTGATAATAATTTGGGAGCCATCAACTTTTAGTTTTAGTTCTTCATTTTCTTTTTCAGATCTGTCAAGATCTTCAAGGGCTTCTTTAAGATTCTTTTTTAGATGTTTTGCTTTAGCTGAATCCATGATCTCCTTAAGTGGTTAAACTTTCTTTCAGAGGACCAGAGCTTTGATACCAATTGTTAGAAACATTGAGAGGGGGGCGGGGTGAATCAGTGTTTGTCTATTAATTATATTTCAGCAACTTTAAATTTGAATCAAATAGATAACCAATGAATCATAACACATTAACTCATAACACAAGATATGACTATGAGGAAACCTTAATCAGAGGAAAACCCCGGTGGGAATTAGTACCCACAAATGATTGTACTAGTATAATGAACCTGTTAAAGTTCCTTTTCCCTGTTAGGAGCGGTCTTTACAATTCAAGTACAATGACCCTATTAGGAGTCTTTACAAAAACCTTGTTAGAGGTGGTTGGCTCACTACCAGAGCTCACTGCTCAATAAGATGAAGGCTACAACCTCCAGATAACTGATATGCACTATATCAAAATGAACTGTTGTAATGACATTGTTGTCTGATCAGTTCTATTTATGTACTGATGCTTAAAACTCTTGTAGACTTCTACTTCATACTAATTTGTTCATATTGATCTTCTGATTAACTTCTTTTCTTCTTTTCTTGATGAAACACTAATACAAACATGCATGTCTAATATATATACATGCCTGAATAGATGCAACTGAAAATATACCTTAGTTGGCCCAAAAATAATATACACATTGCTTCTAAACAAATTATCTTAAGCATGTTTAAAATAATGTTTAATACATATTTACAAAATTATTACAATAGGCATATAGCTTTTACAAAAAAAAAATATTATACGCTAATCTACAAACTGAGGTCGGCTCCATACTCTGTTTTTTGTACTTAGTCAATTTTGCTCTTCCAAGTATATTGTCAAAACTTCATATGACTTTGTTGCCATAATGACAACACAAAATAAGTCATATACACTCAGATTGTCAACTTGCCAACAATTCATTCAATCATGTTGCAAGCAATTTTCTAGCAATTTTTTTGGATTAAAGAATTTGGTTTAAAGCTTTGGATTTTTGGATTGAAAATATGGCCTTCTTTCTCTTTCGAAGTCAATCACTGATTTGAGGTAGGGTTTTTAAAAACCTTTGAAATTTTTCCATTGAAATCATTGTCTTCTTCATGTATGTATAGATCTTGTGTATAAATGTTGAGTGTTTCTTAAAAGATGCATTTTGAATAATCAAGATTGTTTAGAGAATAATTTGGAAGGAAATTTGATTAGGGTTTCTCTTAAGGTTTAGATTTGATTTATTTTTAAATGTGGTATTCCATGGTTTGAGGGTTTTGGAAAAATTTGTGTAAATTATATAGATATATTTATTTGCATGTTATTTAAGCAAGATGTACTTATTTGTGTGTTATTTAAGAAAAAAGTATATTTATTTTCATGTTATTTAAGAAATATATATTTATTTGTATGTTATTCAAGAAAGATATATTTGCTTGCATGTTATTTAGAAAGATATATTTATTTGTATGTTACATAGGAAAGATATATGTATTTGCATGTTCTTTTATTTAAAAAAAACAAAAAGAATTATTCCCTATTGGAATTCGCATGCAATAGTATTCTATTTTTAGAAATTGTGTTTTTTAGAAATTTTATTTTAAGAAAAAAAAATTTAGAAAAGAATTTTTATTTTTTTTAAATTTCCATACATGAGAATTCTCTTAGAAAAATAATAATATTATTAATATAATTAAATATTATTTGATGAGTATGTAAATGTGGATGTGTTTATTATTGGATTTTTTGTTGTTGTGTTTGATTATTGGTATGGGAAGCATTAAGTATGGCTTAAGGATTAGATATACCACATGCTTATGATGTATTTATTACTACATATGTGTATTTGGTTGCATATTACATGTAATTTGTTACTTTCATGATCATTCATGTATTGTTTGGTTCATCTGTTTGTTGTGTCATGTATTCAATTAAGTCTTCAATCATCATTTTGGTTAACCTCAAGATGTGACTGCTATTTTGTGATTGAGTTCTATTTGTCAACGTGGTCACCTTGTTTCTTCTATTGTAACTTTTCGTTTGGTATAAAGATGGTCCTGTTGGGTTGTGTTCCACTTCATGTTTGGAAGTTGATGTTATTGTTGAGTTTTTTTCTTGTTAATCATCAATCTTGTGATATGATAAACCATGTGAATTTGGTAATCGATCTATTGAGATGTCCATATTAAGTTTGGATAGTTTTGATCCTTGTCATAGGATGTGATATTGTTTATTATGCTCCAACACTTTTCTTTGGTGATTTCATGATTTGATGATTTGTGAGAAGTCTTGTGAGGTAATTCATTTTTCCATCTCTTTTTTAATTTATGGTTGGATCATTAAGGTAGGTTATCTAGGAGCATAGAGGGGAAGTGGCTTGCAATGGGGGTCGGGGCCCTAAAGTGAATGTGAGGGTAACTCATTGTAAGTTGAGTAATAAGTGGTAACTTAATAAATTTACTAGGAGAAACATTAATAATATAATATGTGTGCCTCACCCATGCCTTGAGTGCTATTTTAGGCTAAGGATGGGAGTGGGAGATGATGCTTTAATTCCTAGGGGGCGTAGTGATCTAGAATGATTGGTTTTCTTGTCTATACAAAAGGATTACTAATACCACATATGGTCACTTGGGCACAAGAGTCCAGAGAGTCTGTCAAGATAAACTAAGGGTTATACATATGTAATTATGCTTCCCTATATGTGTTATAGGTTTCTATGAGTTCTTTGGTACATGTGGCATTGTTTCTCGATCATATTTATTTGATAACCTTATAACCTTTTTATCCAGTGTACCTTTGCATTAGCCTTTCTTGTTTGGTTGTTTTTTGAAGTAGGGCTTGATGTTATCTCCTTAGAATGGTAGGTTAGACCTCTAGGTTCCACAGGGTCAGGTGGTAGTGATTCTATTTACCATTGAGATTAAAAATTCATATTAAAGTGCTTAGATTATCTTAGTTGTTGCTACTATCTTCTATATTCGTTATTGAAGTCTTCTTTATTGGCATCATGATATGTATATGTATAGTTTGAGAAATTCATTCAGGATATTTTATGTAATTATATTTATGAATTGATTTATTATGGTGATCCCTGTGACATGTTTCATGGAAGATATTTTATCATGGGTATTAGTTATATCTTATTGATTGTACCATTTCTTGCATAGATGTGATGAATGTATCTTACTTCTTCAATGGAATGTATGTGTTGGTTTACTGTAAGATTGGTGTTCCTAGTTCACACTTCAATTTGGGATTTTAAATGAACATAGGATATATCATTTTATTATGATTTAGTTAATCTTAGTATTTTATTTAGTATTGTTAAAATTAACACCATGTTTTTTAATCCTTGGAATGTTAACAAAGTTAATACACTTTAGTATAATGTCTTAACTTATGTTGTACTTGCTTCCACACTTGTATTATTTAAATTTTAAGAAAAAAATATTTCATCTTCTGAATATCATGTCAAGTTAATTTATCACGGGTTCTTGGATAGTGCATTACGTGTCTAGGGGAACTCTGAGGAGAATCCTCAAGGGTAGCATGAGGAAGATCTTGTGGCTACATAGCACTTCGTGTTGATTTGACATATGTGGGAGGTGCTATCAGAAGGGTCTACATATTTCAAAATGGATGCATGCATTGCCTCTAATAGTATGGAAGCACAATGTAATTGTGATACCCAGCTAATAAAATACCATGCTACATGCACGCTAGTGCACTAGCTCTCCACACATTCATACCTCAGTAATGGTGCTACACAATATTGTTCATACCTATTCAATCTATGATCAACCACTGGTGGGTCAGATCATTGAATCTTCAGTCGCCCCTCCATAAGTGATAGACATGGGCACAGGGGAGAAAGGTGTCAATGGGATGAGGAAACCCACTGGTTAGGTGCAAGTAATGTACCCAAACATCCATACCTATAAGAAAGTATAGGTAGTGATTTTGTCAAACTCAAGGTGGATATAACAACTTAGATCATAGTGAAAATGATCCAACATGCAATGCCCCATGCATATACATGTCTTGTCTCCTCCATTACTCTGATACAAGGGATGAGGTCCTTAGGAATATGTGAGCCCCGACAATCTATTGCAACCTAGAGTTCTACTATGGTGTTCAATATGCATCATATCAATGGAATGACCATGCATCCCTTCTCTAGCCACCACAGGTAGATGTATCTAGACTCACCATAAATGCAACAACAACCCCACTACTAACCCTCCCAAAGTTATTTCACTATGAGGGGATCTCCCATTGACACACTCTCTTTGTGAATAGGTAGGTAGAGGATACAATAGACATCTATCAATGTGACAATCATCTCCTCGGTAGGAAGATGAAAAGACATCGCCTTGGTATCCCATCTCTCTATCAGTGTCATCAACATGGGTGCATATAACTGCACCTTTGGCAGCTAGTATACCCACCATAGGCCTACCTGATAAAGTCTCTAATGCTTGTGTACAATGAGCTCTTCAGGGAAATCTCAAAGCATGGTTAGATGTGCCCCAATGTGTGATATTAAATGTCTGGGAGTATCTATAAACATGAAATAGCGATGTGTTAGATACATTATTAACTGACTATATAAAAAAAATAACCACTTGTAGGATGAAATAAAAACATCTTAAGTAATCAAACACATGCATGCCTTGAGGGCACTAGCATGTCCACTCAATGAACAATAGTACAAAAACTAGATGTCAGCACCCAAGCCCATGGCACCCAAAGATGAGAGCACAAAATCAGGCACTAATACATTTGGTACCAAATTGCAACGACAGTGCCATTGCAGTTTTTCCTTCACAACCTTGTCCTCATTGCAATTGTGACGGTCTATCGTCACAATTGCGACAATGACAAGGTTGTGACGGAAAAACTGCAACGGCATTGTCGTTGCAATTTGGTACCAAATGTATTAGTGAGGACACCAATGCAAAAGTCCTCCTAGGATGATCACATAGATCCTAAATTCCTTCATATGATTCAGATGCATGGGCCGCACCAAAATAGGAAAGTACTAAAAATAGGAAATAAATAACTAGGAAAGTTGACACAAAGCCTACCTCATCCCAGGACTCGTCCTTCTCTATAGAGGCACATAGATCCTTGATCATAGTTGCTCAAAAATCTCATCTGTGAGGGATTTTTGCTGAGCAGCTTGAAAATTCAAAAACAAACCTAGTGGTATGGCGTTCTGTCTGTGTTTCTGCTTTGGACCATCCATCTGTCACACCGCATTAACTACGAGATCTTTTTTGCATTAGGGTTAGCTTATAGTATGGCTCCGACCAACTTCAGCCCAGCAGTTGCTGCTGGTGCGCGAGTTGAAGCTTCGGATATCCATGGTGCCTCCTCTGAACAAACGTCCCCGCAAGTTCATCCTGAAGGTCTTTCACGAGGTAACCCTGATATTGTTCTTAATCCACAAGAATTTGATTCTGCTTGTGAATGGTTAGAAAAGCATATGTTGATTGGATATTTTGTGGGTCGTACTCCTCCTGAAAGTATCCTTAAAGATTGGGTCAACAAGAGCTGGACCCCTCATGGGGTCCGTCTTGATGGTGTGCAAAACCTTACCAAAGGTTTTTTCCTTTTCCGATTTGCTAACCCTTCTCAGGTGGAAGCGGTTTTTAACCGTGGACCCTAGACTGTTAGGTCTTCCCTGTTAGTTTTTTAGAAATGTTCTTGAGATTTTACTATCTCAAATGAACAAAAACTTAGGGTTCCAGTTTGGTTCGAGTTCCCTGGCCTCCCTTTGCCATGCTGGCTGTTTATTGAGTCTATTGCTAAGACCCTTGGCAAAGTCATTGTCATGGAACATGACAAATTTTTCAATGCCCGTCCCCAGAAATGGGTCTGTGTTGAGGTCGACCTTTCTAGGGACCTCAAGGACACTGTTGAAATTTAGATTGGTGCTCTCACCATCTCTCAAAAGGTGCTTTATTTGAATCTACCCAACACCTGTTATCGGTGTCAATCGACATAGAACAAGATCAAAGATTGCCCACTGGCTACCCCTCGGGTGAAACCTGTGCATAAAGATGCGCTGGTCAAAGCCACCGATGCTGGCCAAAAAGAAGAATGGACTACAGTTACACGTAAAGGCTGGAATGCCCCAGGCCCTAAGATGACACCAGCCTCTACTGCTGTGTTTCCATCTCCGAATGCACCCGTTGGTCATTCTTTGTTAGTTGATGCGCCACCAGTGATGCCCTTTGTTTCAAACCCTGTTACACAGGGGAAGAGTTCAGCTGCAAAGCCATCCACTCCAGAAGTGGTGCTTGCACTACCAGCGGTTTCTTTGTGTACTTCCAGGCCTATGCGTCAGTCTCGCAGTCCTGATGGACACATGGATGACCCATAAAAAAGGAGGTTCACCTCATCTGGAGAATTTCTCCCCAGCTTTGGTTCTGTTCTAGCCTAATTGCAGAATAGCTTCTCCTCTCTTGGGGACAAGGAAGCCATGTAAGAGTTTTTATGATTTTTTTGTCCTGGAATGTGCGAGGTCTAACTGACCACTCCAAAAAGTACTATGTTTGTGATACTCATCGTAGACTTCAGAATCTGGACGTGCTTTGTTTACAAGAAGTTAAAATTTCTGGGTTTTTGCTTAACTCTTCCTGTCATGTCATATGGCCGGACGACATTGTCTTTTCTTCTCAACATGAAGCTGGCAAAGGCGGTGCCATTACCATTCTGTCACCTCACCTTCATTCTTGTGTTATTGCACATAGATCTGATCCGATGCAACGTGTAACCTGGATTTTTCTATCTCTGCATAATCATTCTTTCAGTGTAATTAATGTTTACGCCCCCAATGATGCTGTCGAAAGATCTCAATTATGGTACTGGTTGGCAGAAAACTTGCCTCCAGCTACTTGGGTTATGTGTGGGGACTTTAATATGGTTGAGTTGGCCTCTGACAAGGAAGGAATTTTGCATTTTCACTGGACAGATAGGGAGAGAGAAGCTTAGTACCACATGCACAATAAATTGGGCCTTTTTGACCCCAATGCTAACCGTGGCCAACAGGGTGGGGTCTGGCATACTTGGTCTAATTCTAGAGCTGGCTCTGACCGCATATTTAAGAGACTGGATCATGCTATGATAATGGCTCAATCTTTTTTCTCCTTTTCTAAAGATCGAGGCCTACCTATCATTCCTCTGACAGATGTTACCTTGTCAGATCACTTCCCCATTTACTTTTCCATTACTTGGCAGTCCTGCGCCAGGAGAGCTGCACAGACACAATTTTTTCTTAACACGTTTGTGTTGACACACAATCCCACTATAGCTCACATTCTTCAAGTTTGGAATTTAGCGCGTTGGCCCCATAGTGATACTGGTTGGATTCAATGGTGGAATGACACCATTTCCTGTACTATGAGGTTTCTTCGCATTTATGGCCGTCAGCTAGCATGTTACAGAAAGCGTGCTTATGAAGCTAATACTAAGGCTCTATGTAGCACTGCTAAAGCGCTTATGTTGAACCCCTTCGATACCGATCTCTAGCTTAAGCTGGCCCAGCTTCACCATGAGAAGCAAATTGCTGATACCTATGCTGCTCGTGGTGCTCAAACCAAAGCCCATCTCCATTGGTTGGAGGTGGGCGACAAAGCCTCCAAGGAGTTTTTTCAGGCTCTCAAAGCTCGTCATACTAATGTTGGTATTCAAAAGATCAAGAAAGGATCTAAAACCCTTACTGAGCTTCTGGCCATTCTTCAGGCCTTTGTCTAGCACTATGAGCAAGTCTTTTCTTCTCAGGGCAATTCGGCTACTCGAGATGAAGCTCTCAAGGCTTGTATTGCTGTTACTCCAAACTGCCTAGCAGTTGAGAAGCATGCCGTCTGTGAGAAAATTCTTACCATCTCAGACCTCAAGGGGGTGGCTTTATCTATGGACAATGATAAATCTCCAGGATGCGATGGCTTCCCTTGTGAATTCTACAAACACCTTTGGGATCCTGTGGGTCCTGACTTGCACAAAGTTTACCTCGAAGCTTTTCACAACAAAAGTTTGGGTAACATAATTAACAAAGGGAATATTAAATTCACACCTAAGTCTGGTGATCCAAAGGATATCTGCAATTGGAGGCCCATCACTTTGTTGAATGTCTCCTACAAGATCATTGCCAAAGCTTTAGCTCTCAAGATCAGACATCTCCTTCCCCTTATTGTTCGTCCTGAGCAAACTGGATTTATCAAGTCCAGGTATATTCTTGATAAAATCATTGCTATTTGGGAAGGGATGGAATGGGCTCATGAATCTAAACAGGCTACCCTGTTCCTCAAAATTGACTTTGCTAAAGCCTATGACCGCATTGAATGGCCTTTCATTTTCTCTATGCTTCAAGATTTGGGGTTTGGCCCTCACTTTTTGCAATCTGTGGAAATGCTTTTTGGAGAGCCTTCTACTTGCATTACCATCAATGGGGCCCAATCTAATACTTTTGGGCTTTTTAGATCCATCAGGCAAGGTTGTCCGCTGGCTCCTGCTTTATATGTGCTTACTGTAGAAGGCTTTGGGTATTTGCTTGCCAACTCTGTTTCTGCTGGCTTGGTTCAGGGCATTTCCCATCCTGATTCTTCTTCCCAGTTGGTTAATGGCCATTTTGTTGATGACTCCTTTCTCACTCTTATTGAGGATGAGGAGAACATTTCCAATGCCTTGCAGTGCCTAGACACCTTTTGTCAAGCCTCTGGATCTGCCATTCAATGGTGTAAAACTCTTTGTTTCAGACAGTCCTTTCTTCCAGTCCCACCTTGGCTTTCTAGTTTCGGCTGGAAATGGGTACAACATGGAGAATTTTTTTGCTTCCTAGGCATTCCTTTTGCCTTTCATGGCTCTTCTATGGAATTATGGAATGCTGTGCTTGCTAAAATTGAGAAAAAATTGCACTATTGGATTTGCAAGCCGCTCTCTCTTGCGGGGAAATTCCAGATTTGTTCCAAAGTGCTAGCTGCTACCCATGTTTATTATTCCTCTTGTTGGGCTCCCTCTAAGGCCTCCTATCTCAAGCTTGAGCGTATGCTCAGAGACTTTCTTTGGGCCTCTGGTGTTGATGGCCATAGGTTCCATCGGGTTGCCTGGGAGTACTGTTGCCTTCCTCGTGATTCTGGAGGCCTGGGCCTTCTTTCCACCCAAAAGCAAGGGCTTTCTCTTTGTGCGAAGTGGATTATCCAAGCTCTCACTAGTGATGAGGCATGGAAAATTCTTGTCAGACACTGCATCTCTATTGGATTTCTGGTTCACCAGCTAGATTGGAAAGGCATTGGCCTCCAGAGCTTACTCACTATGAGAGAACCTGTTCAAATCTAGGGTACCTTCATCATCAAGAGAATTTGGAAAGCTTGGGAAGCTATTAAGCCCTGGCTCCGATGGGATGGTGATGCTTTCCGCAATGGGCTTTCTTTCAATCAGCAGAGCCTCTGGTGGTCTCCTCTATTTTCCATACAGGGTATACCCTTGGCCAAAACCCAAGGGGTTTGTGCTCTGCATTTTTTCAAACACGACATTCAAACTCCCAAAGATATTTTTTCCAGAGTCTCTAGGGCTCCGATCTTGGGAGGATATGCAGGTTCAATTTTGGCTGGCTCGTTCTGATTGCCAGACTTTTGATCTTTTGGTTTCGGCTATTCCTACCAATCTGCTTCATAAGATTGGCATTCAGGCTACTAGGCCTTGGTGGAAGGATTGGAAATGGTATCCTGCCAC
>MU227431.1:391650-404568 GCA_018584345.1 Thuja plicata
TTTTAAAGCTAAATTTAGGTTTTAATCTCGACCGTAGATCAGATTGTTGTGCTAGGTGTGACCGTTGCAGTTGATATTTGAATATTTAAATAGTGGGTGGTCCCACAATAGTGTGTCCCACTTTTTGGCCAACTTTGACACAGAGATCTACATTTTGAGAAAAAACTTCATTTTCAAACAACTATTGCCGCAAAACTATAAGGAATTTGAAGATGATGTAAACTAGGGTCTTTTAGAATTTTCTTTCTAGTTTCTATATATATATATATATATATATATATTCATTAAAATTCATTTTTCCTTCTCCTTCGAAAAGTGGTTCTTGTGAAAAAACTATGATTTTAAGAAGTGACTGTCACTTTGATCAACATAATTTTTTTTTAAAATATGATAATGATGTAATTCTTTCAAAATTATATTTATAACTTCAATATCTAGAGGATGTAATTGGTTTCATTCATTTTGGGTCAATATTTCATATTTTATTAAGTTCTAAAGTGACAACAACTCTAATTTTTACATAAGGTCACTTTGATCACTCTAACTTGAAATGTATATATCAAAATTCATTTTTTTTTTTTTATAGAAAGGTAACACAAATACCCTTTTCCTACATATTTTTCATTTTTTTTTTTGTAATTTAGTATTTTTCCAGAAGCCTTGAAGAGATAGGTTGTTGAATCGCCAAACAACCTATGTTTAGTTAAAGTAATATTTGAAAGTGATAACGAACTCAATATGTATTAAAATTATATTCATTAGAAAGCTTGTTCTGAGTCACATCATTTGGAATCATGTGTTTGAGAAAAAAATTTGATTTGGTCCCTGTCCTAGGCCTTGAAAGGACAATTTTTAGGAGGTTTTTGTTTTTTGAGGGGAAATTTTCATTTTAGGGCCCTTCGCGCGAAGGGGTCTGGGGGGTTCGAGCGAACCCACCAAGGAAAATTTGGTTGTTTTTTGTTGATTTAGAGGGTTCACTTGAATGTGGTCTAGTTTGAGTGAACCCCCCATTTTATCTAGTTTCACGCAAAGCCTATTAACCACTTCACGCGAAGCCATCAATTTTTTTTTTTTTGAAAGTCTGAAATCCTTCGTCCCAAAAAGTGGGACACACTATTGTGAGATCACCCTAGTTTCCTAAGGGTTTTGAAGTGGTGGCTCTATGATTCATGTTGCTGGATAATAAATAGATAAATTATATCTTTTGGGTTATATTTATCTAGTTGTTTGATGTTGTTTGGACATAAATTTGATTCTTGAGAGTGCATTTATGTGAAAAATATTTCCTTAGGGTTTCTGAAAAGTTTATTAATCCATTTTAAACCCTATTTATGTTCCTTTATTTTTTCTTCCATTAATGTAAGGTTTTTTCTAGAGTTTTAAAAGGTTAAAGATTACACTATAATATTTTATAGCTAAGCTATTAAAGAAGGGTCAGTTGGTGTTTTGCATTTCAAAAGGTCCAAATCTTCCTAGAGTAGATAATGAAAACAAGACATTCCATCCATTATTTCTTCTATAGGGCACTGTTCTTCAAACTTCCCAAGATGATTGAAGGCTACAAATAAGATTTTGTGCAAAAAGGAATAAAGACAAAGGTTACTTCATGAATCAGAACAATTATGTAGTTATTGCAAAGGCTCAATGATTCAATAAGATATTATCTTGTAATAAATCAATTGTTGGTTCTGTTACATATTTTGTCTTTCATATGGGTCATTAGGTTTTGGTTTTTGGATCTTGACCTAAATGATCTGAGGCTTATTGCAATCCTTGATCTATAAAAGGATTTCCAAGATTATTTAGTAGGGGCTGGGAAAATTAGGAAAATAGAATAGGCATTAAGTTGCATATGTGTTTCTAGTGAGGGATATAGCAGATGTAATTCTAGACTATGTTAAGATAGAATAGAAAGTTGCATTTATTGAACAAGTGTATGTTTTGAAATAGTTTTAAATAGGAACATGGTTCTTTATACTTATTATAGATATTTTAGATTCAAGTCTCTCCTCTATGCCTATTTCTTGAGTTTTGGATCTTTTGATTTGCTATATGGAATTTATCCATGTATATGTTATTAGTCCTTAGTTTTTATCTAAGATTGTATTAAATGATGCTCTGGATATGACATAAATTAACTTGTTTTCATAAGGAGTTAATAACAAGTGTATGGTATAGATTAGCTGTATTTATGGCTTTGAATCTTTGACACTAGTTATTTCCCATGTTCTTTATCTATAGTAGAATCTATTGCCCAATGGAGAAAGAACTAATCAGGAATTAATATTTCTATAGTGATACATGTATGGATTGGTTTGGCTACATTCTACCCTTTTAAAACATCAAAGTTATTTCCAAGTTCTTTTAATTTTTGTGGGTTTTGGTTGTTGGTTGTTTTCCTTCATGGTAATGGAGAGTCAATGAATGAGTGGTTAACATTTAGTACTTTCTTACCATTATCTGTTATTTAAAATCTAGATTTTTAAAGAGTTATATGTTAAACTGGATTGGGTACACACGCTTTGGTCTTGTAGAGAAAGAAGTGCAGAGGGCAGTCTTGTCCCTATAGTTGGTCCAGTTACCTTAAGATCTTCCCATTTTTAGAGCTAACCACTCTTAAAATCCATCTCAAGGTATGTTGGTAGCTTTCAAAACATAAACATTTTAAAACACCAACAAAATGGGGACTCTACTGGGGATATAGATGCAAAAATATTGTTGAACCTTTTAAAGAATCTCTGGTGTTGAGAGCAAGAGTTAGCCTATCCGAGTTATAGACTCATGTGCTACAAAGAAGCATTCCTCTTACTTATAAAGTGAGTCAGGGTTTGTTTTTTCTATAACTGCAATATTTTTAAAGAAGTTCAAAGTTCCTAAAATATATACATATATTATCTCAAAACTAGTGAGTGGCGACTCCAAGTTCTTTGATTGTACCAATGTGCATGTTTTGAGAAGGACAGAAAGGTGGGCTTGCAGTGGAGATGAAGTAGATGTTTGGGCTCCTATGACTAAGAGCATAGTCAGAAGAGGAATCTATATGAGACCCCATTAGGGGTGTGTTGTAAGTTTTTTGGGTTTTAAAGAAGGTCAGAGTTGGGAAAGATTTCTCAACTGATTCAAAATTTTCCTCTGAAAAGAGGTGGCGACTCTACCAAAGTTTTTGAAAGGTAATTTGGAGGTGACTTCACATCAATATTTCTTGCAGATACTACAATACATCCAGGTATTTTATTTTTCAAGGTTATAATTTTTTTCCTTATTAAGTGATTTTATCACTAATAAAAGGAACAAGGTGTGGATAGAGGCTCTATTTCTTCATGGGAAGAGTGTATTTCAGCTTTCATGGAGCAGTTTGTTGAAAGAATAAATGCAAGTGAGGTGTTGAATAAATTGATAGAGATTGAGATTGAAGAAGATGAATTAGTTCCATCATATAATATCATATTTAAAAAAGCATTAAATAATATTCCAAGAAGCTACATGCCCAATGATAAAGTATGTCTAGTGATTTATTTGGGTTCTTTTGATGAAGAAATGAGCTTCTTGTTGAGACATAACAAGCCTAAGACTTTACATCAAGCTTTTGTGACAGCAATGGACATTGAAAATAATTGAAATATGAAATTATGAAAGGTTTTATATTTGTTGGTGTTCACTATCATAATGCATTTAATGTTTAAGAGGGGAGTGAATTAAGAAGAAATATTCAATATCAATGTTTTGACAACCCTACCAATCATACTAACCATGTTGTAGTATATATTTCAAATCAGAATATGAGTGAAGAGTGCTTGCTGCAAATAGTGGTTTCTCTTCATGATGATCATAAGGTGGTTAGTGAGTAAATTTTAATAATGTTGATCCAGAGATGGGTATATTTTTGGACTACACACCATATGATATGCTTACTAGTTATTTTGGTAATGAGGTGTTGTGGGAAGAAGTTGTTTACAGTCCTATATTGAAGATGAATCATAAGAAGAGGGCTATTCATATGATGAAGGTAATATTACTGTGCAAAATTCTAATGATGCTTTATGTAAGTCACTCATGTGTGATGATGATAGCTAGCTTGGTGAAGATCCATCATTTCTTGTTGATAATGATATTGAGTTAGAGGAATACATGAATTGTTCTAATGAAGTAGACATGCCTCAGCATATATTTACACCACCTCTATGTGCCTAAAATAATGTATGTGAAGAACCATTTGATGTGTGTATGCATGAAACCAATCTTGGAAATGATTGTGTATATGTTTTCCTAGCACAATCACCTCTTCATACAATATATTATGTTCCTTCTCAATGTTCTCATCAACAAGGTATCCTTAATCCAACATATATGTTTGAGAAGATTGAGTCCCAAGGTAGTTAGAACAACCTTGCAGATTTTGTTGAAGTCAGTAAGGATTTTATTTTTGTGAATCACAACTACAGTTTCTCATCTTCTCAAACTCATAATGCTTATGGTTGTTTTAATATTGATAGTGTTGATTCATAATTTTCTCACATTTATGAGGATGGCTGTGATGTTGAAATTTGTTGTGGTTCTAATGAAGTCTTTAATCCACTATTTGATGACAAAGTAGATATGAATCAGCTAGTACTTTTCAATAATAATTTTGAGAGGGTTTCTCATATGGTTTCTAATATTTTATATGAAGATACCATTGAGAATCCAGATGATTTTAGTGTTGTATCATATTATGAAACATACATGGTGTATGTGTTTGAAGGCTTTCTTGCACAACTATCAAGAGACTTAGCTTGTCTCTATTATGATCCTAATCTTCCCTAGAATCTTCCAAATTCTTAGATGATTAACTAAGGCCTTATCTAGATCCTCTCCAAGAGCCCAACACTTTGTGCTTCACCTTGAAAGACTAACACCATGTAGATTCCTACCTTCTTATCTCCTACACTTAGAAGGATCTAAGTGCAAACTCCACACTAGCATTCATGATTCATTGTAGGGATGTTAAACATGTTGGAAATGTTCCATATGTTCCCATTTGACTCCATTTTGAAGGATCTCTTAACCCTTATCAGTTGAGATCAAGATTGAGAACCTTAGAAGCCTAATTAGGCCTAATTCCTTTAGCCTTTTTCAGAGATCTTTTCCCATTTCTTTCCAAAAATTTCCAAACAACCTAAAAATCTAATCCCACATTCAGATACCCTTTTGGATTTTATAAAATATTTTGGAATTTTTAGACTCCTAGGCCCTTCATACACAGAGTTCCTATTATCTAGGACTAATAGGGCTAATAGGCCTAATTAGTAGGACCTCACTGGTTTCTTACTCAAAGCTCGACCAAATGGATTGGTAAGTTCACAAATATCTCAACAAAGAAAGATTAGGTCATATCCCACCTAGTACTACACTTCCCCCATACTGTAATTTCCTTCCCCACATGAAATGCTCAATTCTTCACCTCCAAACCTCTAACTAAGCATTGTCAGCTCACCTAGGGCTTGGTACTAAAAATAGAAAATCAACTCCACAAGACTCCTAACACTACATATGGATAGACCAATGACTCCCCTAACATATCCACCTAGCCTTAGGAAGATCCCATGGTTAGATTTCATGCGGGAGCCATGAAATAAAAAACTGGTCAGGATAGGACCAGTGAACTCCCTAAACTAAAAACAATTTACTTAAGACCTTAAACTAACTCAAATCAATTTATTTACTGAATGGAAAAGTCTTAGAACTATCTTATGAACACAAAAAAATCATTAAATCAATCCATTCGATCCATATGATAGCACTGTCACACTAAAAATCTCAGGTTCTTCACAAAATTAGAGTTGCAGAGCTATATTCACTATGCCAAACTTTTTACAATGAAAAATTATCCCCTCTAGATTCGAGCCTCCATACATTAGATGACATATTCCATGTTTCTCAGGCCTGTTGGTTGATTTACCACTCCTATCTTCTAGGGGGATCCTAAGTAACCAAGTTGCATGCAATATTTTGTAATTATTGCAAATGTTTTCATGATAACATTGTAACAACTTTTGGCATCTTTTCCATTATGCCAACTTCCTAATTTTTAGGGCCTCTATCTTCTATATTTTGAGGAACCAACTTCATTAATGGCCTCCAAGCATCTCTATGACAACATATATGTGTTTAGGACACATTCAAAGCTCAAATCTATCAGTAAGCTTCTAAGCCTAATAAAAATTAAAAAGCTACTAACCATGACTATTTTAGTGACCTTAGTCCTAATGACTAACTCACCTAGTCCACAATGCAATGACCTTCTAAGGTCTAACTAAACATACTACCTTGACTTGGCCAATTTCATGTACAAGAAAAAACATTACAACTATGGAGGTTAGCCTAGATGTGCTCCTGCACCATCCTCCCCAAAATAAAAAGTTCAATCCACCCTTGGATTGAGTAGAGTAGGGTCAATCCCCATCTTCTTAAACTCTAACTCTTTAATCCATACTACATCAGCATCTATTTTCCCATGTCTCTTGATCAAGTCTTCTTTGTACTCTTTAGTCCTGGTTCTTTTGTAGACTCTAGTATCCAGTATAGTGTCAGCTTCCTTGACTGTAGCAGGAGGTAGTTTGAGCTCTCCTATATCTCTAATCACTTCACTGAGGCTTTGATCCATGTCTAGTGTTGGTCCTTTGTAATGAACCAGGTCTGCAATGTTAAAGACAAGGGACAATCCATTGTCTTCTGGTATCTCCACTTTGAAAGCATTGTTTCCATACTTTGCTAAGATAGGATAGGGGCCTATCCTCCTCATTTGTAACTTGTATGGAACTCCTTTTTGAATTCTAGACTTATTCAGATGCACCATTACTAAGTCTCCCACATTGAACTGAAGTTCTCTTCTACTGTCATCAACCTTGGTCTTATGCTTCATAGTGTTCTTTGTCAAAGTCTTCCTGACTGTATCATGTATCTCCTACATTACCTAAGAAAAATCATCAGCATATCCACTTTCCTTCACTCCATCCTTTAATTCTCTTAGCTCATAGACTCCTCTAGGATGTAGACCATATACTATCTCAAAGGGACTCTTCCCTGTTGACCTGTTGATAGTGTCATTGTAGGAATATTCAGCCTGTCCAATCAATTGATCCCATTGTTGACCGTATTCCTTTGTCAAGAATCTTAATAGATTTCTAGGGCTTCTATTTACCACTTTGGTCTAACCATTAGTTTGGGGATGGTATGTAGACCCAAAGGATAAATTAGTGCCTAACCTTTTCCAAAGAGTCTTCCAAAAATTACTCATAAATTTAGTGTCTCTATCTGACACAATGCTCATAGGTAACCCATCGATTCTTTCTATCTCTTTGAAGAAGAGAGAGGCTATTTGGCTAGCATCATTAGTTGTCTGACATGGAACAAAGTGAGCCATCTTGTTGAATCTATCCACAACTACATAAACACTATCCATGCCTTGTCTTGTCTTGGGTATCCCAACTACAAAATCCATGCTCAAGCATTCCCATGGCCTAGTGGGGATAGGTAGTGGCTAATATAGGCCTACATTTGAAGAAGTAACTTTAGCCTTTTGACATACTATGAAACTTTCCACATACCTCCTAACATCAAGGTTCATTCTTGGCCAATAATTGTACCTTTGAACAAGTTCTTGGGTCTTAGTGATCCCAAAGTGACCACTCAATACACCATTGTGATTTTCCTAAATTAAATTCTCCCTAATAGACCCTCTAGGGACAAAAAACTGATTTCCCTTAAACAAGAGATTGCTTTTCAAAGTGTATTCAACATATTTTCTATGGAAATGATTCTTGTATTCAGCACATACCTTATAAATACCTGCAAATTCTTCATCATCCGCATATAGATCCTTGAAGTGATCTATTCCCATGCTCTTCAATTGGATCTCTTAGATGGTAAGAGCTCTTCTACTCAAGGCATTTTCCACCTTGTTGAGTACTCCTTTCTTGTGCTTGATATTAAATGTGTATGCTTGCAGGTATTCAACCCACTTCATGTGCTTGTGACTCAACTTCTCTTGAGAGTTCAAGAAACTTAAAGCTTGAGTATCTAAATAGACTATGAACTCCTTGGGGAGAAAATAGTGTATCCATTTCCTTAAAGCCTGAACTAATGCATACATTTCAAGGTCATAAGAAGAATACTTCTTAGCTTCACTCAACTTCTCTGAATGAAATTCCACTAGTCTACCGTCTTGGCTTAGGACAGCTCCAATAGCCACATTACTTGCATTACACTCAATAGTGAAAAGCTTCTCAAAGCTTGGCAAGACTAAAATAGGTTGGGTAGAAATCTTTTCTTTTAACAAATCAAAGCTCTTGGTGGCTTTCTCATTCCATATAAACTTATTCTTCATCCCTCCTTTGATTGTGTCCAACATAGGAGTACAAATAGCACTAAACTACCTTATAAACTTCTTATAATACTAAGAAAGGCCATGAAAACTTCTTACCTCTGTTGTTGTCCTTGGAGTAGGCCAATTTATGATGGCTTCCACTTTACTCTTGTCCATTTTCAGATTGCCATGAGAGAGAACAAACCTAAGGTACACTAGCTTTGTTTTGATGAACTCACACTTCTCCAAGTTGATCATCAACTTCTCATCATGTAGCTTCTTGAAGACAGTCTCAAGGTGTTGAAGATGCTCACCTCTTGTCTTACTATAAATCAGTATATCATCAAGATATACTACTGCAAATTTGCCAATGTAGTCCTTGAGGACTTCATTTAATAGCCTCATGAATGTGGAGGGGGCATTAGATTGTCCAAATGGCATGACAAGCCATTCATACAAACCTTCATTGGTTTTGAAGGTTGTCTTCCACTCATCTCCCTCTTGTACTCTTATTTGGTGATACCCACTCTTCAAGTCTATCTTGCTAAAGTACTTAGCTTCACCTAGACAATCCATTAGGTCTTCAATCCTAGGAATGGGAAACCTATACCTAATGGTTATCCTATTTATGGCTCTTGAATCAGTACAAATCCTCCAAGATCCTCCTTTCTTAGGTGCTAGGACAGTGGCTATAACACAAGGGCTAATGCTCTTCTTGATAAGACCTTGATTTAGGAGTTCTTCTATTTGTCTAGAAATATCCTCATTTTGTTGAGGGATCATCTTGTAGGCTACTTCATGAGGTAGGGTAGCTCCTGGTATAAAGTCTATCTTATGACTTATGGCTCTTTTAGGGGGTAATGATGATGGTTGTCCATCACTTACTGTACCTTCATAAGTTTGCAACATGCTTTGTATCTCCTTAGGTAGCTCTGGCTTCTTGTCTCCTTTCCCTTCATTTTATTCTCTTGGCCTTAGCACCAGTCCATAGCCAACTCCTTCTCCTTCTTCCATGACTTCTAAGAACTCTTTTTCTCCAACCATGAGCACATTAGGACTTGTTGTCTTCACTTCTACATCCTCTAACAGTGACTGAATTTTGAAAGTCACTTTGTCTTTCTTGAATGTGTAGGAGTTCTACACCCCATCATGGATAGCTTGGTGGTCAAATTTCCATGGCCTTCCTAGGAGAAAGTGACATGCATCCATGGGAAACACATCACATAGAACCTTATTCTTATTTCTCCCTATAGAAAACTCCACCCAAGCCTGCTCATTTACTAAGACATGTTGTCCCTTATTGAGCCATGTGACCTTGTAAGGATGGGTGTGGGATATCCTTGTCATGCTTAGCTTGCTGACTGCCTCTTCTAACACAATGTTGTCAGTAGACCATGATTCAATAATGACTCTACATACTTTGCCTATCACCTTGCATTTGATTCTAAATAGGGACCTTCTTTGGCTTTTCTCTTCCTTAACTAGCTCCTTGATCGATTTTCTCCTCATCATGAGGTTCTCACCTTCTTCTGAATTCAATGGTACCTCAGGGTGTGTCTTTTCTACATTTTTCTCCTCATAAACTAGATTAGTCCTCTTGTTACCTCCTTGAGAAGTACTACCCTTCTCTGGAATCCTATAGGCAGGGTGTCCCATTTGATTGCAATGATAACATTTCATATTGGAAAAGTAATTGCCTCTTCCTTGTCCACCACTTCTTCCTCTAAAATTTGAGTTCCTTCCTCTACCACCTCTACTAGAGATTCCTTCTTATTTTTTAGTGTATTTGACATCTCCTTGAGCCATTGATTATGAACTCCTTCCACCATAGCCACCTCTTGGTCCTCTACTATCCCTTCCTCTACCTCTTCCTTTAGAGGGTTTTCCTTGTTTTATTTTTTCCTTCTCCTCTATTTTCAAGGCTATTTGATAACATTGGCAGATGGTTTTGAAGTTCACAAGACTCATGTCCTCTTGAATAGACCACTTGAGTCCATTCAAATACATTTCTAGTTTGATACTTTCATCCTCCACCACTTGTGATCTTAAACACAACTTTTGAAATTATTCGGTGTATGCTTGGACATCTAAATCTTTCTATCTAAGATTGTGTCTTCTTCTATGCAACTAAACCTCATAATCATCAGGCAAGTAAGTCTATTTAATCTTGGTCACCATGCCCTTCCATGTGACTATAGGAATCCTTCCTTCTTTTTCCCTTTCAGTTTGAACAAACTTCCACCATGTGAGAGCTGAACCTCTCAACCTATATTTTGCCACATTCACTTTTTGGGCCTCTGTTATACCATCACAATTGAAATAGTTTTCTATACTATCAATCCAATCCACAACTGAATTTGGATCCATGTGTCCACTAAAGAGTGGTACATCCTCCAAAGCTTTGCCACTTAAGGCCTTTAGTTCTTTTAAAAAGGGTTCTTCAGCAATAATAGGGTTAGGTTGTGGAGCTTGCTCCTCCAATTCCAGTCCTTTTTCCCTTGCTTCTTCTTCTCCCTTCTATTCTATATTATCCTTCACTTTATCAATTTTTTCTTGCACTTCACCCAAGAGTTGCTCCATTTGAGGCAATCTTTCTCATAGCAACTTGTTATCTTCTTCTTGTTCTTCTACCTTTTTGGCTAACTCAGCATTAGTCACCATGGTTTTATCTTCTATTGATCCCACTGGTGTATTCTCTCCCACTAATTCAGTAGGTTGAAACATCCACCACAAGCCTGATCTTAACCTAGCTCTAATACCAATATGGTGTATGTGTTCCAAGGCTTGCTTACACAACTATCAAGAGACCTAGCTTGTCTCTATTAAGATCCTAATCTTCTCTAGAATCTCCCAAAGGCTTAGATGATTAACTAAGGCCTTATCTAGCTGCTCTCCAAGAGCCCAACACTTTGTGCTTCACCTTGAAAGGCTAACACCATGTAGATTCCTACCTTCTTCTCTCCTACACTTACAAGGCTAAGTGCCAACTCCACACTAGCATTCATGAATCATTGCAGGGATGTTAAACATGTTGGAAACCTTCCATATGTTCCCATTTTACTCCATTTTGAATGATCTCTTAACCCTTATCAGTCGAGATCAAGCTTGAGACCCTAAGAAGCCTAATTAGGCCTAATTCCTTGTAGCCTTTTTTAGAGACCATTTCCCATTTCTTTCCAAAACTTTCCAAACAACCTAAAAATATAATCCCACATTCAGATACCCTTTTGGATTTTATAATATATTTTGGAAGTTTTAGACTCCTAGGACCTTCATACACAGGGTTCCTATTATCTAGGACCAATAGGGCTAATAGGCCTAATTAGTAGGACCTCACTAGTTTCTTACTCAAAGCTCAACCAAATGGATTGGAAAGTTCACAAATCTCTCAAAAGAGAAAGATTAGGTCATATCCCACCTATTACTACACTTCCCCCATACTATACTTTCCTTCCCCGCATGAAATGTTCAATTCTTCACCTCCAAACCTCTAACTAGGTATTGTCATCTCGCCTAGGGCTTGGTACTAAAAATAGAAAATCAACTCCACAAGACTCCTAACTATACATATGTATAGACAAATGACTCCCCTAACATATCCACCTAGCCTTAGGAAGATCCCATGGTTATATTTCATGGGGGAGCCATGAAATGAAAAACTGGTTAGGACAGGACCAGTGAACTCCCTTAACTGAAAACAATTTACTTAAGACCTTAAACTAACTCAAATCAATTCACTTACTGAATGTAAAAGTCTTAGAACTATCCTATGAACACAAAACAATCATTAAATCAAGGCATTCAATCCATATGATAGCACCGTCACACTGAAAATCTCGGGTTCTTCACAAAATCAGAGTTGTAGAGGTATAAAAAAGTCTTGCTAAGAAGAGGTCAATGAATATAATAGAAAAATAAATATTGGCTAAATTTGATAATTTAGAAACACTTGAACAAGCTCAATTGCTTTCAGTTGTACTTATAAATAAAAAGTTGGAAGGGGCATTAAATTATTGGGTATAGATGCAACATCAAAAAAGAGAAAAGTTGTTGACATGCAAACTGATATGATTGAAAATATTAGAAAAGGTTTGAACCAGGTAGGGAAGTGTTCTCGAACTAAAGATAAGACCATTAAAATAAAATTTATGTTGACATCCATTGTAGGTAACACTATGCTTCGAAAAAGACAAATATCTTCAGTTTCATCTCAGATTGGTTTTAGTAGGAAAATAATATCACGATATGTTAATAGGAGAATGCTTTTGGATGATAGCAGCTTGGAAGGTAGTTGGGTAATCATGTGTAGATCTCCTCATTCTGATATGATTGATGGAGGAATTGAGAATTTGGTCACATTATTTTGGAATGATAATACACGTCCTTCATCAAACAGTAGAGATGTTATCAGACATAGAATTTTAGTTAATCAATATGAATATCATATAAAACATTGGTTGGACACAACAGAACATGAAATGTATGTGTCATTTTGTAGTTCAAATCCTAATATAAAGATTGGGCAAACAATGTTTGGAAAATTGAAGCCATATTATATCAGGACAAACAAAGTG
>MU227431.1:412640-426134 GCA_018584345.1 Thuja plicata
GCAAGAAGAGAGATTCAAGAGCTAGTATGAAGAACTAGTCTCAAATCTTCTTCAAGATGATAGATTTAAACTATGAAATGATATGCATGTGCAAAGAACTATGATTCATTTACCAAATTGAAGCCTATCATGTAATTTCTATGTGATTTAAACTTAAAGACATGAGCATGAAAACTAGCAATGAAATTCTAAAGCAATTCTAACATAATAACAATGCAAATTGAAAGATGAAAAATGAAGAGGAGAAGGCCTCTATTTATAGAATTTTGGAGGAGAAGAAGAGGGCTTGGATGATGTGGCATCTATGTGGCATCCACATAAGAGCCACATAAGGGACACATAGGCTTGAGGGGATGGCCAATTTTGAGTCAAATATAGCATCTAATATTTAGTGGCTCAAAAATTCCAAGTGGGGGAGACAAAGGAATAAAGAGCTTTTAAGAGGAATGGGTGACCATTTTGGACACATGGGCTTGGAAGGGATGGCTATTTTAGAGTCAAATATAGAAATAAATATGGAGTGGCTCAATAATTCCAAGTGGGGGACAAAGGAGTAAATAGCCTTTAAGAGGAATGGGTGGCCATTTTGGACACATGGGCTTGGAAGGGATGGCTATTTTGGAGTCAAACTTGATTAAATGTTGAGTGGCTCAACATTTCCAAGTGAAAGACAAACTTGTAAGAAGAATTTAAGAGGGATGGGTGCCCATTTTGGAGAGAATTTCCCCATGTGGGTGAGCATTCCATTAGCCTTAAAAAGGTTAGGAATCACCCATTAAACATTGTTAAAAGACAGTTAGGTGGGGAAGTATAGTTAGGAAATGAGGTGATGGGAGTAGGGTAGGAATAGGGTAGGCTTTAGGGTAGGATTAATAGGTTCCTAGCTAGGGTTTTAGGGTATTATTCAAATTAAATTTTGAATAAATTATGGTTTAGAAGAAATAGGAAAATGGAGGATTTAATAAATGTAAATTTATTAAAAAGGGAATTTTATGAGACAAATGTATTTAAATAAAATACATTGGAATAGTATTTACACTATTGATAAATACTAGCAAATGAAAACTATTTAATTGATTAAATTAAATAGTTAGAAGGAATAAGAGGGAGAAAGATATTAATAATAATATTAATATCTTTGGACGTCTACATTTTGCCCCTCTTTGATGTGGCATCACAAGTGACATTGCGTCAAAGAAAAGAAAATAAGTTTCCCCAGAGGAAGAGGGTTTCTAGGAGTCATGCCGAAGCAATGACAGCACAGGGTTGTGCCCCCTCGAGAAAAGAACACAATGAAGATGATGTTGTGGAATTTTCTCGAAAAAGGATGCAATGGGCAGGAGGAAGAGAGAGGAGGGAATAAATTGAAGCCTTCTGAAATGCAATTAAGAATGCAGCTAAGAATGCTAATGCAAATGAAATGTATGCAGCTAATGAGCATTGGGGATCCATTTGTGTGAAAAATATGGAGAGCACATCTGATTTTGATATTTCAATAGGAGGTATGCATCAGGTGTTAGAAAACACAGATGAAGATTCCTTTGTGTGGACTAGACACTCAAACAAAATCATACTGCAAAAGACGCATGTATCAGTAGCCACTAGTCACAACGCACCAAGATATAGAAGATCGAGGTAGTGGTGAGTAGGTTTAAACTAACACAAAAAGATAAAATCAACAAAGAAGGCCTCATGACCAAGCAGTCATTCAGTCCAAAGTTCTTTCCATGAATAGGATTGATGTGATGAAGGAGTTAATGAGCCAACACCGGAAGGATGCATCCTGAAGGGAAAGGATTGGATTTGATGTGATTAAAAGATATTTGCTGGCAAAAGCTGGGAATAGGATGAGGAGCAAGGATAGTTAGTCGCAAAATTGATTTTGTGAAAAACATGATCGCAAGTGCAAGAGTCAAAATGCCACTGAAAATTGATGAACTAAACAATGCATAAATAAATGATGGTTTATTGCAAGAGTTTTGAGAATATTTGATTTTTGTGAATTTTTGGAATTTTTGGAATTTTTTGGGATTTTTGAAATTTTTTATTTTTTTGGGATTTTGTGACGCGGTTAAACTGTACAAGAGGACTAATAATACAAAATATACAAGCGGGAGATGGAGAAAATGGGGCTAAAAATTTTGCATGACGAAGACTTAGGATGTTAGTGTGATGGCGAGAAGACTAGACACGTTACGAATATACAAGGACCAAACTAAATGATTAATTACAAGCGATTAGTTACACTGATTATGTACAAAGGTTGCTACCGAGATTTGATTGGATGCATGCGATAGTGTAGTATGTTGATTGATTAGTTTCAAAAGGAAGGATACATCCTACAAGAACCCAAAGATGATGATGATCTAGAATTAAGTCAACAAGAGGAAGGATGCATCCTCAAAGGACCCATTTCCAAAAAGATGGGATTTGTAAATCTGATTACTCAAAGGTGCACTGCGATCAAACAATGGAACCAAGATGTTTTTCAAAAGGAACTTGTTGAAACCTAAGATTTTAATAGCATAACTAGATCATGTTCTAAAAGGATACCAATTGAGGACATAAGATATATACAAGAAACACTACGTGGAAGACTACGTGAAATATGTATAGGACTGAAGCTCGGGGATTGGGATAGTACAATGTATAGACAATAATATATAGGACTATGTGTACAAAAGCTCAAGATATGAGATAGGAGGATCACTTCAGACAAGTGTGTATGATATCCAAACACCCAGGGAATATGGGAAATGTCAAGGTTAGTGGAGGTGTGGTGCTGGTGATGGAGGAAAATGAGATTTTGATAGATAATGGAACAGTCTACTATGTGTGATGCCTGTTTCTAGGTTTTCATCACCCATACTTGTCCATGGCACCTGATTGCCAAGTTTTTACCATTGGACGAAATTTTTCTCTTTATTTTTCTTTTTGATTTTTTTGGATCTTTTTAATTTTTTTTTTTATATTGCCCAAGTGCTTGTTTACCAGGTTTTCACTAGGACAACCATTTTTTCAGCTTCATTTTTCTGCTTTTTAGAGATTTTTTTAGGACTGTTTTACATTGTTTTTGTTCTTTTTTAGGACTTTTTTTATACTTTTTATGGTTTTTCTCAGATAACTAGAATGAACAACCAGCCATCAGGCATAGAAGTGCCTGAGATGAATGATGTTGATAGGATCATTCAATGGTTCTCCTTCAGGAGTGGAGAGTTGATATGCCCCAGAATTGAAGCATGCAGTGACAACGTATGGGCCTTGCCAAGTGACTTAAAACTTGCCTTTATTTTCCCAATCAGTACCCACTTTCTGATTTTATTTTAGCACAAGGTCCCCTACCTGGAACTGGCGTGGGTGGACCTTCTTGTTATAGTTATGCTTGAGTCTATTCTAGTAAACAATCAAGTGATCATAAGCTTGCTAGCACTTTTCATCTAGGAGATCTAGTGGTGTGAGTTGTGCTACCTAGTAATCTTCATCATTAATTAGGCCTCTCAGTGATACTCAGAGGGAGGGTGTTTCAGCCTCAATGGGTAAGACTACTTTAGCACCATAGACTAGGGAGTAGGGAGTAGTTCCAGTAGGAGTATGGTAGGAAGTGCAATATGCCTAGAGGGAAAGATTGATCTAGAGATGCTATTCACGACTAGTATCATTGACACCTTTCTTGAGGATTTTGAGGATGGTTTTATTAGTTGCCTCAGCTTGGCCATTACCTTGCGGGAAATATGGACTGGAGAAACAGTGACAGATATGGAGGCAAGCATAGAGATCATTGACATGTCAATTTAAAAATGGTGTACCATGATCTATGAAGATGGTGGAGGGTATGTCAAAGTGGCAAATGATGTGATAGAGGAGGAATTTGGATATCTGAACACCAGTAGTGAGTGTGAGCGGAATTGCTTCGACCCACTTTGTAAAGTACTCTATAGCTGTGATTATGTACTTGTAGCCTTTAGAAGAGAGGGGAGTAATCTTACCAATGAGGTCAAAACCCCAACAAGAGAAGGGCCAAGGAGGTGCAATAGGTCTAAGGTCCTGAGCAGGAGCATGGATCAAATTAGCATGGTGTTGACAAGGTAGGCACTTTTTGACAAACTCACAAGCATCATGTTCCATTATAGGCCAATAGTACCCTTTATGTAGAAGTTGATTGGCTAGGACCATGCCACTCATGTGGGCACCATAGATTCCAGCATGTACCTCTTGTAAAGCCTGGGCGGCTTCATTTATATCTAGACATCTAGAGAGCACGTTGTGATAACCTCGACGATAAAGGGTGTTGGCTACAAGGGTGTCACGGGATGCTTTGCGGATAAAGTTTTGGTGTTGGTTTGTAGTGAGATGAGGAGATATGATACCATTTTGTAGGTAAGCTTGGATATCATGGTACCACAGGGACTAGGGACCAACCAAGACACATACACAATTTGATTCATCATTCTCATAAGCGGGAGCATGTAGTTGCTCAACTAAGAATTTATATTGTGTAGACTCATGGGGAATGCCAAGAAGGGAGCCAATTGTGGCCATTGCATCAGTAAATTTGTTCTATAAATGTGGTACCTATGTTATCTACAAGTGGAGGAAGTGTTCTTTCATCTTTTCAACCATCTATTTATATGGCATCAATTTGTCATCTTTGGTTTGATACTCATCTAAGACTTGTTTGATGATGAATTGGGAGTCACCAAAGACTTGGATATCTGTGATGTTCCACTCTATGGCCATGCGGAGTCTTGCAATTAGTGGCTCATATTCTACAATGTTGTTCGTACAGGGAAATCCTAATTTGAATGACATGAGGATGTAGTCACCTTGAGGTGTGACAAAAAGTATTCCTGCCCCTGCGCCATGAGCTATGTAGGACCCCTCTAAGTAAATTTTCCATGTTGGTTCTTCTTCTATCATGTACAAATGCTCATCTATAAATTCAGTGACCAAAGGATATGCATCTACCAAGGGTGCTTCGGCCAGCTGATCAACAATGACTTGCCCTTTAATGGCTTTTCTGTCAACATACTGAATATCAAATTCACTTAGCAACATAACCCATTTTTCCATTTGACCTGTAAGTGTAGTCCTGGAGAGTAGGTACTTGAGAGGTTCCACCTTTTAAATGAGCTTGGTTGTGTGACTAAGCATGTAGTGGTAAAGTTTTTGAGTGGTGAAGACCACTGCAAGACATGCTTTTACCATAGGAGAGTAATTGAGCTCATAACCCACTAAGGTTTGACTGATATAATAAATAGCTCTTTCTTTGCCTTCATCATTCAATTGAGCAAGGACCTCCCCTAGTGTTGTGGTAGTAGCAGAAATGTATAGGATGAGTGGTCGACTAGGTACAAGTGGCACCAAGATGGCTGGATTAGCCAAGTATTTTTTGATTTTGTCGAAACTCTTCTAACACTGAGGATCCCACTTAAATGTGTTGTCTTTGCATAGGATATGAGTGAATGGTTGGCACTTTTCTACTAGTTGAGAGATGAAATGGTGCATAGATTGTATATTTCCTTGGAGACTGCATAGCTATCAGAGTGTTTTTGGTGGAGGCATCTCTATGATAGCTTGTACTTTCTTTGGATCGATTCTAATGCCTCATCTGGATACAATAAACCCTAGGATTTTTCCTAATGTGACTCCAAAGACACATTTCTTAGGGTTGAGAATTAAGTAGTATCCAATTCTATCAAAGACACATTCCAAAAAATCAGTTCTCCTCTTCCCCAAAGTATGCCTTTGGGTCTAGTTTGTAGACATATGCTGAGTCTTGCCCCCAGTCACTGCTTTTCTCGATTGCTCCCATAAAGCTTAGGAGCACGTCCTCACTTTGGAACTTGTCAATGTGTATGACACTTGGTTGGTCCTAGTCTATGAGTTTGGGATGGCAGAGGGGGAGGTCAATGAAGAGGATGGAAATTTGTTGTAGGAAAGTGTTTCCCAGGAAGGTTTCATCATCAAAAACATCATCATAAGCTCTCACAACTTTCTCTTCTAGGATATCTTTGATGTCAGTGATTTCACCCAGGGATCAATAAGAGGAATAGTTGATGAACTCATTGGTGCCCCCATTCATGTCAAAGCCCATTCCAAGGCCCAGGTAATTTTCTAGTTAGGTGGGCACAATAGGATCTTTCATTCCTTGTTCTTCATAACCAAGGCCACCTCCTTGGTAGTTGCATTTTTCTGTCACCAGTTTGTGCGTTGCGGGGTACTTATCTTTGAAGTAATTGAGGCAATTTGTGTCCTTGGGTGGTAGATCTTTATATAGCTATTGGTTGATTTTTGGTGCCATTTTATGGCCAGTCAAAGTACCTTTTGATATAAAAGTGGTAGAACCAAATTGTAGTGCCTTGGTTGTCTCTGATTCTATTTTTCTTAGATTAGGTTGGCGACCTTGAGTGTGAGGATCAATTGGAAATGCTCCAACTATGAAGGAATCAAATAAAGTATACTCACCACAACCTTTGTTGTTGATCTTGACCATGGACAAGGTGGAGGAGAGGATTATTTCTAGATCTGAATGGGTTCGAGATGAGCTGGCGACAGAGGTGCCAATATCATCCCAGGATAGTGATTCGAATGTGGAAAGGATGTCTCCAACACATTGCATAGAATGAATCCATGGGCATCCAAGGAGGATGTTGAAGGGAAGGTCAAGATCAACAACATGACATAATTTTTCCTGAATAACTGGGCCCACTTGAATGGGCAATGATATTGTGCCTTTATAAGTATGCTCCAGATTATCACATGCTTTTATTGTGATGACATCTTTTGTGATATCAGCCTCAGTGCAACCCAACTATTTTATGAATTTTAGATTACACAGATTTAGGGCCGATCCATTATCTATCATGACCCTTTTGATGGCAAAATCTTTAACCATGAAAACAATATGGAGTGGGATATTATGGTCAGTTTCTTTTTAGGGTACATCTATTTGTCTAAAGGAGACCCCACTAGATGTAGACAGGTGTCCAACAAGGTTTTGGAATTTAGTGAGGTTGATATCACTAGGAACACAGGATTCTTGAAAGGCTTTGTTGAGGATCTCTTGATAAGTGGGTGATGTGTGGAAAATATCTAGGATGGAAATTTGGGCTGGAGTATTCCCTAGGTGTTCCAAAATGTTGTATTGGGTCTCAATAGATGGGGCAGGACCAGCACCTACAATTGTTATCCTACCTTTATGAGTGGTGATTACACATTGGTTATCGGCACCCTTGACATGGATGACATTGATGGAGGACTAGACTTGGGATATGCAGCTGATGAGATTATCATAGTTGATATAGGCATTGGTATAGTCTTTTCTGTCAGTTTTTTCCATGTGTTTACCCTTTCCTTGATCAAAGGACTGAGTAGGATTTCCTGGGGCTGTACCAGAAGTGTGTTTAGGGAATGCATTTTGATAAATTTTAAGGCCTACATTTGGCAATGATTGGGCAGGAGAATCCACTTTGATCTCCTTGCGGTCAATGAGGTCCTGGATATAGTGTTTTAGCTTCATGCATTTGAGAGTGGTGTTTCCTTTAACATGGTGGTATTCACAGTACTCGTTGTCTTTATACCAAGCAGGCTTAGGAGTTGAGTCATCAAATGCATGTGTTTTAGTATACACAACTTGGTTAGCTTGGACCAACTTGCGGAAGATGACATCTATAGGTTCACCCAAAGGGGTAAATGTGCATTGTGGCATATTCAAAGCACGGGGTCTTTTTTTTCCATGCGGGATTGAGATAGCATTTGTCTGATTCATAGGACCTTGATAGTTGTGTTGATACGATGTCCCTAGAGTTGGATAGATAGGTGCCCCTTGAGGGTGCATGTTTTGCTGATATGTTGGTTGTGGATACACAGGATTGGGCTATTGATATATGGGAGGAGGTTGTGGATACATTGGTGGTGCTTGCTAATAAGTCTGGGTAGGTACATTAGGCCTAGCTACCACAACTTGAACGTATTTGGTGTTAGTGGCTCCATTTGTTACCGCATTTTTGTTCTTGTTCTAGTATCGTGATCGATCATTTTTATGTTTGTTAGGCTAAGATTCTTTTTAGTTCTTAATGGTACCTTCTTCTATGAGACCTCATTCAAGGTCCATACATTTGATTCTAATGTCGTGATAAGTTTGTATACAATTCATGCACATGTGATAGGAAAGCTTGGGATGAAGGTTGTTAATGAAGATTTTGATAAGATGTTGCTCTAGGGGTTGGTAAGACAACCTTGTGGTAAGCCCTTGCCAGCACTAAAGATAATCAGCCAGGCTTTCTCCTCCCTTTTTTTTGGAATTACATAGGTCAAGGAGTGAGAGTTCATTTTTGACATTATGTGCATATTGGGCCAAAAACTTTTCAAATAATTCTGTGAAAGTAGAGATGGTGCCGTAAGGGATTTTGTAGAACCATTCAAGAGCAGTCCCTACCAAGCTTTTGGGAAATAGTCTCATGAGGAAGTTACGCTATAGGCCACTTCTTGACAGGCCATGTAGAATTCTTTCACATGACTCACATGATCGCCCTTCCCCCGATATTTATCAAATTTTGGGGTCTCAAAGTGCTTGGGGAAGGGTATAGCAATGATAGATCGGTCAAACAGATAAGGAAACACTTCCTCAAAGTTAAATGTTTTAGCGTCTGCCCTAGCCTTTAGCTTCTTGAGAGCATTCTTCATTTCCTCCCATTCATGATTAATTTGTGGGGAAGGATTTTTTATCGTGATTGTGGGATTTCCTTGAACCTGATATGGAGGATTTTTTGGGGGATATTGTGGTGTTTCATAGGGTGGTTGCTGGTCAACATATATGGGTTGTTGTGGTGGAAGTTGGGGTTGAGTAGAATACTGTAGTGGAGGAAGTATCGGTGCTTGATAAGATTGCTACAACTATTGGAAATATGCTTGTATTTGTTGCGGCATTAGATAGGTGAGATGAGCTTGTTGCACACCTGTATAGGTATTTTGTGACGGAATGCCCCCAGTGAGAAGTTGTTATGGAGGGGGAATTGTTTTTGATGCCACAACAGATGGCATGGCTATGTAATTGGCGGAATGAGTTTGTTGTCATTGCATGGGTTGGAAGAAAGGATTAGCAAACTATTGTAGTGATTGTGCCATGAAGGGGTTTTCCCCCTACGCTTGTGGTTGTAGCTGCTATGTAGTTTGGATAGTGGGTTGTGCAACTATGAAGGGGTTGATTGGTTGTTGTTGCACTTGGGATGTGAATGGGTTGGTGATTTTCTACTGCATTTCTTGTCACTGGGATGGTTTCTGGATGGATTGTTGCTGCTGAATAGGTTGTTGTTGGATAGATTGTTGTTGTTGTTGCTATTGGATAGGTTTTTTTTTTTGTTGTTGTTGTTGTTGGATAGATTGGATGGGAATTTGGGGTATGACAAAGGGATTCATGGATGGTTGCAAGATGGGGGGATTTGGGTTGAATAATGTTTGAGGTGAAACTGCTGGCATTCATTGTGATTGTGTTGCTGGTGGAACGGGAAAAGTGGACCCTTGCAGAAATAAGGGTTGGTTATAGGCATTCATAGGTGGCATGCCAGTGGTGAAGAAAGGAGAAATAGGCATGGAGACTTGGGTGCTCTGATGCTACAAATTGGTTGTAACACTTTGAACGGGTTGAGTAGGAATGGGTGGAATAGTGGTTTGTTGTGTGCTGACTGGTGGTGGTGGAAAGTTTGCAACGAATGTTGGGATTGCTTGTGAAAGAGGAGCGACTATGGCTTGCAGAGGTGCTTTCATAGTGATAGGGGGTATTTCTTGTGATGTTGATGTGGCATCAAGAGGTGGGGCTTCTAAGGTAGGTGTGGGTGTTGCGTGTATGATGGTAGGTGGAATGGAGGGATGAACTACTTGCGTGAGAAGAGTTCCCACTTGTAGGGCTCATTGAAGTGGATCAAAAACTTCATTTCTAGTGGGATAAGGATGTTCCCCTGGAAGTACCATAGGTCATGTGGCAAGTGTGGGTATAACCCAAGGTGGAAGTTGAAGTCCTTGTTGTTGGATGTTTGATAGTATCTGGTTGCTGTTGCGTACACTCATGGCGTTTACCATGTGGACAAGTGCTGGATGATTGATAAATGTTTCCATGGTACTTAGAGTGGGTGTTTCATTAGTGTCTACCTAGATATGTTTGATTTGATCATTAGGATGAGGTGCATAAGTGACCATGGTGTTGGTATTGTCAGTCATAGGATTAGATGAGCTAGCGGCAAGATTAGGATCCATGTTCTTCCTCTTCTTAGTGGCTCATGTGATAGGTGGCATGAAATGACTATCTTAAGGGGATATGAGATGCAAGATGTATGCAAGGATGCACCTAGGAAACTAAGGATGATGATACTAGGATTAGGATGTGCTTAAGATGATGGATGTGCTCCTATGGATTAAGGATGACTTGATGTATGCAAGGATCAAGGGTTGCTTTCCCTAATGTAGGATCAAGTGGATATGATTGTCTACCTAAGACAGACTTATGGTCTTTGGTGGATGAGATTTTGTGTTAATGCAAACCAACCTTTTGATCAAGGTGATGAGGTTGCAAAAAGACAAAAGGGATTATCTTAAAACAATGCTTAGTTTAAGGACATTCAAAGTTCAAGAATGGGGTTTGATTATGATGTAGGTTTTTAGGAACTCAAAAAGGTATTCACTACCAAGTGAGGGGTGTGATCAAGGATTCTTTGGATGATGATTAGGATGATGCTAGGCTGATTATGATTGATTTGATTGATGCAAGATCATGCTAGGATGAGTGTGTGATGTGTTCCTAAAGATGACAACCTAAGTGAGGTCCTAAAATGCAAGCTAAGTGAGCTTAATAAGAGGATGAACTTGTGTTTGTTGTGGTGAACCAACTAGTCATATTGTTCAACTCCAACAAAAGTAGAGTTTAGACGATATTTTCACATGAAACAAGCCACCTTGTTGTTGTAGATCACTTTTTTAAATTGTTCTCATTTATGGATTTCTTGTTTGACAGAATCGACAATGTGTTGGTACTTGGTAGCCTCTCAGGTTGTGTTTTTCTCTTCTCTTTGCACAGGTGGTAACAGAGTTTTCACCTTCTTATGCTTCTTGGAATCGGTCATGTCCTATAAGTAGATTTGATCATGGATGAATAGTTTGAGGTTTTTAAGACATATCTCATGAAAGACAAAATTGTTTTGCAAAAGGATGTTTGTTTTGATAATCTGGAAAAAAAGCTTGATCGTGTTCTGATTATTCAATAGGTTTGTTCTATGGCAAGAACCAATTTTAGCATAATCAAACTGGAAAATAACAAGCATGTGTCTAAAAATAATCTAACAAGGGACAAAGCAACCTTGAAGGATACAAGCACATGACAAATTTGAATGTTGGATATTCTGTTGTGTTTTAGATTTGCAAATGTTGTTCAAACACTTCAAGAATACATCTACCTAAGTAATTGGCTTCAATGAAATATTATAGACCCATTACTTGGTAGTCCATTAGCTCACACAGCAGTGTCAGCCCAAAAAGGGCGCCCATGTTTTTGCCTTTTTTCAGTTATTTTTGTCATGCTACGAAGATCTCTTTCACAACACAATACCTTGGGACACATATGATGGGGATCTTGGGGGAGATTCTTCCCTCTCCTCGCACTATAATAAATCACCGTTCGGAGGTGAATCGGGTAGCTTCTATTCTTAGAGTGTTTAGTAAGTGTCTCCATTTGATTGTATCCTCTATGTCCATGCAAGCACGATTCAGGCATATAGCCCCATAGAGCATCTTGAAAAAAGTGGTCATGTAAACGTGATTGAGACCATGAGGCCGCACTTAAGTTAGATGAGAGCTGAGTATAAGCTCAAAAGCCAATTGTCTCCTTAGGCTTTAACCCCAAAGATTAAATTTGATTAATGTGAGTTGGAGTGGTGTGGCTTACACCTCATTCTCACGTGGGTCATTCCCGGGAGATTTTTCCCTCAACCGACAGGCCCATCTAAAGGATTAACTTGAAAAGAAAATTGGATTAGCGACAAAAAGGAGTCAAGATTTCTGATTTTTCCACAAGGGGAAAAGAGCATACTCTCCTATCCAGTATCATTTTCTCCATAGACACTCAAGACAATTTTGTTATTTCCCAAAATATTTAATTGTTTAACACAAAGCAAGTGTGTCTATGCTTTTGATCTTACCAAAAGGGAAGAGAGCATACTCCCCTAACACTTGTTTTGGGTTAGACAAAAATATCCCACTAATTATTCTATGTGCCTAAAAAAAAATCAAACTAAATGCTAACAAGAACGATCATTTGGTTGATTTAAATCAAGGCAACATGCAAGACAAGTGTGAGTAATCTTATGAAGTTGTGTCTTTGGCGAGCGGTGCTGCAAGAAAATTGGTTAGTATTTTGAGCCTTTCCAAATATTTGAAAAGCGATAAAGATGATCTGCACAAAGAATTCACTTAAAAAAACATTTCATTAGCATAAGATATGAACTTTTGAAATAAAAAATGAAAGAGTAACTTTGAACATGTGCACCAAATTTATTAAGTGTAATCTGAATTAATAGCTTACAAATCTGAAAAGGTCTCTGAGTCAACTTTCTAAGGCTTTTTTAATCATTGAAAATGGAGTTTGTATGCAAAAGTTATGGATGTTTTCGTGATAGTGTCTATGTTTGCATGCAGAGCCGCCTGTGTACAAGTAGAGTCGCCCATCTGTTAGAGCCGCCTCTATAGAAGCGAAGACGCTTGTTTGTGAATCTAAACGTGTTTTTGAGAAGAATGAAGATATTTTGATAAGGTTTAGGGATGTGGGTCCCATTGGGTGTGCCAAAATGTGTATGAGGAAATCTTCCATCTGTTGGGAGCAAGCTCAAACATGACAAGTTAGTGGGTTAGCACGTAGAAATCCATAGAATGAGAAAAAAACCAAAAAAAAACTTCATCATAACATTAGATTGAGCTTAAAATATGTAAATTGCACCCTATTATTACTTATTTTATTTTCTCTTGATAAAGATATGTAGGTGTGCTCTCTCAAACACACAAAATGCAATGATCCCCAATGTAAATGCAAGATTTTAATATGCAAGAAGAGAGATTCAAGAGCTAGTATGAAGAACTAGTCTCAAATCTTCTTCAAGATGATAGATTTAAACTATGAAATGATATGCATGTGCAAATAACTATGATTCATTTACCAAATTGAATCCTATCATGTAATTTCTATGTGATTTAAACTTAAAGACATGAGCATGAAAACTAGCAATGAAATTCTAAAGCAATTCTAACCTAACAGCAATGCAAATTGAGAGATGAAAAATGAAGAGGAGAAGGCCTCTATTTATAGAATTTTGGAGGAGGAGAAGAGAGCTTGGATGATGTGGCATCTATGTGGCATCCACATAAGAGCCACATAAGGGACACATAGGCTTGAGGGGATGGCCAATTTTGAGTCAAATATAGCATTTAATATTTAGTGGCTCAAAAATTCCAAGT
>MU227431.1:434913-454027 GCA_018584345.1 Thuja plicata
TTTTCCAGTGGGTTTCACGCCAAAAAGAGAGGACCAACTTCCATTTGCATTATTTTTACCTAAAGGTTGACCATCATTTGCTTCAGAAGACTTACCATCACTTTTCTTTATCTTTGGTACATCTTCAAAGATTTGGAATCTCGATAGAGGGGATTCCTTCCTTGTCTCTTTTGTGGAGCCCTCCCCAGCTGCTTCTTTTACCTTTTCCTGACTCACTAGCACAGATATCATCTGAGCATTTCCAGAGAACACTTTCCCACTTGTTTCATTGTTCAAAATGTCCTGTTTGCCTCCTTCTTGAGGGTGGTGATGGTCTGGGTCTTTTTCCCCTTCCGCTTCCTTATCTCCTACCTTGAAGCTCCTGCTACCACCTCCTAGATTCGACTACACTCCTCCTCCAACAGGTTTCGCGCCCATAGGGGAATTCGAATTCCCTCCAGCCTCCTGGTCTCCTCCTCTCCCACTCATCCTTTTTTGACTGTGGAGAATGAAATATCTCAAGTTTTATTGCAAATGTTGTCATGACAATATTGTAACAATTTTTGGCATCTTTGCCATTATGCCGAATTCCTAAGTTTTAGGGCCTCTATTTTCTATATTTCAAGGAACCAAATTCATTAATGGCCTCCAAGCATCTCTATGACAACAGTTATGTGTTTAGGAAACATTCAAAGCTCAAATCCATCACTAAGATTCTAAGCCTAAGAAAAAATAAAAATCTACTAACAATGACTATTTTGGTGACCTTAGTTCTAATGACTAACTCACCTAGTCCACAATGCAATGACCTTCTAAGGTCTAACTAAATACACTACCTTGACTTGGCCAATGTCAAGTACAAGCCAAAACATTACAACTATGGAGGTTAGCCTAGGTGTGCTCCTGCACCAATACGATTGTGGTGATGATGAAGAAATTCTTTATTCAATTCCCTTCTGTTATGATCAATCTTCCTCTAGTGTCGGTTTTGAAACTTCTTGTAGCATGGAAAATAAATGAAGTTTCCCATGATGAACTAGATAGGAAGTAAGAGGTATGTTCATTTTTCCAAGAAGGGGATGTAAATAGTGTTGATGCATTGTATTCACTAGATGTTAAAATGAATCAACAAAGGTATACTAGCTATATGGCAGAATCTGAGTGCTTTACTTTTAAGTTGGATGATGATTTTCCAAGATGTGACTGTGAATTAGAAGCTAGTCAATATTGCATTTGGTCTGATTTATTTTTACTTCATGAATGCAACATGCATATGTCACATGGTCTACATTTTCAAAGTTTTCCTAATTTCCATATGGCCTCAAATGGTGAATATATTGATAAATGTTTGTTTGGAGAGCTAATGGAATGTGTCAGTATGCTAGGTCACACAGATGAAAGTGAGATTTTCAGCTTTTTTCCAAAGTAGGGAGCGGAAAAAAAAATTTGACAAAGGCAAGCGGGATCATAAGTTTGTTGATGGCTTTGGGCCATCAAGCCTGGTTTAACTCCTTCAAATTAGGGCAATAAAGAGGTAGAGGTTGTATGACTCTACTAAGGAGTCGTTTGTAGATAATTTTTGGTTTGTACATATTCTTATTTGATTTTTTCTGTTGTAGGGTAGTTTCCTTTCCATAGGTGTCTGCTTAACCCTGAGATTCTAGAATCTTATCATACCTGCAAGAGGCATACATCCCCAACTAGATCCACTATTAGGGTTGTTAAAAATTTTCTTCAATGGTGTTCTTATGGCATCTTTCAACAATGTTTTAGGTTTGGTTCTAATGCCATGATTGTTATTAGGTCATTAAACCCTTGGTATGTTTTGAAAAACCCTAGGATTCTATCTTCATTATAAAATCAAATTACTTTTTTTATCACTAAATTTCTTTTCCATGGGTTTAATTCATCATGCATAGGGGCTACCTTTAAATATTTCCTAAGACCTAGCGGGGTTTACTTTAAAATTTCCTAAAGTTCTTGAGTTCCCACAGGCTTTGATTTCTCCCAAGTGTTGAGCAAGTTCATTTTCATCCAATGGCAGGTGTAATGCCTAGATCATGAGATGAAACTGCTTTATCCTTCAAGGCTTCATGATAGGTTTCCATGTGTTTATTTCCAGATGATGGCAGAACCTTTTCTTTCTAAGCTAATAAATGAGATAAAATTAGTCGAGATCAAATTTCATTCAATGGTTGTTGCAATGCCTTAAACAGAAGGTGATCAAAGTTTATTCCATTGAGGCATTATGCCTGATCGACACGTGTCTATGGCGGCACTTGGTTGGTGATAAGGTAAAGCTAAAGACATGATAGATTCATTTTCATCCAATGATTGGTGCTTTCCCATGATTTAAATTTGATTGGAGGATATCCTTTAAGACTTCATGCCTTTGTGACACGTGGAAATTTCCCAAAGTTAAAGAAAGGTCAATGTGTGGTCAAATCTCTTTTGATCCTATGGTTGTCTCAATTCCTTAAACAGAAGGTGACCAAAAATTATTTCATTGAGGCATTGCACCTATGCCACACAAATGGCAAAACTTGGTTAGCACTAAGGGAAGTTAAAGGATGATTAGATCAAATTGGATCATGTGCTTAGCCTTTGCCTCAAAGAAAAGTTACTAAATATTGACTCATTGAGGCATTGTGCCTAACCGAAACATGTCCAGATGGATCATGGGTGCTGGTTTTCAAAGGCAATAAAGGAAAATTAGTATAGATTTTATCATGTGGCTAGCATGATTCCTTCAAGGGAAGATGCATGAAAGATATTCTTTAAGGCATTGTTCCTTATTGATGCATGTCCAGATCTGATCATGACTCCTGGGTGTTTTAAAAGGAGATCGACGACCACATTTTAAAGCTAAATTCAGGTTTTAATCTTGGTCATAGATGGATTTGTTGTGCTAGGTTTGATCATTGCAGTTGATAGTTTAATATTTAAATAGTTTCCTAAGGTTTTTGAAGCGGCAACTCTGTCATTCATGTTGTTGGATAATAAATAGATAAATTTGATCTTTTGGGTTATATTCATCTAGTCTTGCCATGTTGTCTAGACATAAATTTTATTCTTTAGAGTGCATTTATGTGCAGAATATTTCCTTAGGGTTTTTGAATAGTTTATTAATCCTTTTTAAACCCTACTTCTATTCTTGTGTTTCTTCTACCATTAATGTAAGGTTTGTTCCAGAGTTTTAAATGGTTGAAGATCAAATTATATTCTTTTAGAGCTGAGCTATTAAAGAAGGGTCAGTTGGTGTTTTGCACTTCAGAAGGGTACTGTTCTTCAAACTTCCCAAGATTATTGACAACTACAAATTAGATTTTTTGTAGAAAGGAATAAAGAGAAAGGTTACTTGGAAAATCAAAATAATTATGTAGTTATTGCAAAGGCTTTGTGATCCAATAAGATATTATCTTGTAATAACTTAGTTGTTGGTTCTGTTACATATTTTGTCTTTCATATGAGTCATTAGATTTTGGTTGTTGGGTCTTGAACTAAATGATCTGAGGCTTGTTTCAATCCTTGATCTATAAAAGGATTTCCAAGATCATTTAGTAGGGGCTGGGAAAATTGGGAAAATAGTTAAGACATTAATTTGAATACCTGTTTCCAGTGAGGGATATAACAAATGTAATTCTAGACTGTGTTAAGATAGAATAGAAAGTTGCATTTCTTGTACTAGTGTAAGTTTTGAAACAGTTTTAAATAGGAACATGGTTATTTATATAAGTATTTATCTGTATATGTGTGTGTGTGGAATCTGTGGATATAGATATATTGCCTCCTAATCCATGATAAGGAGATCCCAATTGATTAACTACAAGGAGACAATCAATACAAAAAGGAATCAACTTGTTATGGATAAAGAGGGAAAGGGGGATCTAACTTCTTAATTATAAAGTAAAAAAATAGATCTGAATTACTTAAAACCTTAATTGAAAAGAAACATTTACCTTGGAATCTAGGAGATCTAGAAATACTTGTTTTTTGGTGTCTGTACTGAGTTTTGGGAAGTTTTGCAACTGGATCTGGAACAGAAACACAGAGATGGAGAAAACCCAAAAATATTTTCATTTTCTAAGCAAGGTTGACCTTGACCCAAATATGGGGGCACAATTGTACCCCAAAATGTTGACCTTGACCTGCACTACTCTGATGGAAATTTAGTTCGTTGATCCTGAAAGTTAGCCAAAAAGGGTATCTGAATCTTCTTTGTAAATCACTGTCCCGTACTTGTACCTAAAAAAATGGTTTTGTTTGTTGGGGGAGGGGTTTTCCTTAGTCAAACCCTGATTTAGGAATTAACCTTGAAATCAATAATTTAAATGGAGAATGTTAGGAAGTAGTAGAAGTAGTTCTAACAATGAAGCTATGATATTCAATAGATATGCAATTGTATTTCTAATATAAACAAGTATGGTAATCTAAAATATTGGACTCAACATTAGAAATCGTAAATGTAAATCAAAACATCCATGATTGTATGACTCGAACCAACCTTGAAAGAATAATGAATGAATCTTGGGGATGCACAAAGGATCTTGAAGGAAGATCACACCACCATGATGGATAGATCTAGGGTTTGAATGATTAATCTTGAATGTTTGAACCAAATCCCTTCAATGGATTGAATGCTTAAACCCTTGATCTTCAATGGAGAACTTGAATAATTGAGAAGAATGTAGAACAATGGATTCTTGAAATTAGATGATAATAAATTTTCCTCCAAGTAGATGATATTGTGTCTTATGCTTAGGTGCTTCAAGTCTTGCTTCTTAGCTTGTCTTTTAGAGAAAATGAGAGGAGAAATGCTTCTCTATATACAAGTCTAGGGTACAAACTTCTAGAGAGGCCAACATAGGAGAATTAAATTCCAATTAGGCCTACACCCCTAGAAGTGGACCTATATTAAATATCCTTTAAAGATTCATTACTTTGAAACATAAAATAGCCGACCCGAAAGCGGGGAAATGAAATTTTGCATTTCCCCCTGCAATCAAAAAACTTTCCAATGGAAAAAGGGGACCTGGGTCAAGGTCAACCTTGACACAGGGTGTGAGGACCCTTGGAAAATGTGCCAAGTGGGTAAAATAGTGCCTAGAGAGGCCCAATCAGGGTCCTAAATAGGCACAGAAGATGGAAAAGGGGCATAAATTGGAGAACAACATGATGATGGCTGAAAACACTCCCTAAGGAGGAATAAACATTCTTAACATGGAAGTTCTTCCATTTTAAGATGATACATTAAGCCCCCACTTTAGTGGGAGTATGAAAATTGAACATACTCGTGATAAAGTTAGAAGAAAGACTTCGATAGATCACAACAAGGTAGAACATCACTTAGTCAAGGACATGAGCCCCCAAGCCAAGGATTCTAACTCAACATACATCCACAAGGGCACAAAAACAAAGATAAAACAAAGGCAAAGCTAAAAGACACAAAAAAGAGGGGTTAGTATAAAAACAAACCCAAATCAACTAGCAAAGGAAACCTTACTAAGAAATGCTTACTGTACTAATATCATATTTGGAAAGCTATGATAAAATCATAAATGATTATATAATAAGGACAAGAGAAACAATATAAATAACATAGCTTCATGATCTAATCCTACTAGCATGAAAGAAAAAGAGAGAAAAGAGAGAGTGATTACATCACCCAGTAAGATACCCACCTTATCGTGAATCACCAAGGAGGGAGAGCCCAACAGGCTCTCTCATAAATTGTGCTTTTTAGTTGTGATGTGTCTTCTAACGGCTTTTGGAAAACTTGTAGATCCGCATTCTTGTATCACTATGGAATATAAAATGTGTGTCTCTTCAAGACTTAGCAGCTTATGTGTGTTAACTTCCAAGGATTTAGCATATTTGAATTTTAAAATGCGTATCTCTTTAGGATTTAGCAGCTTATGTGTGTTACCTTCCAAGAACTTAGCAATTAAATAACAATAAAAATGCGTGTATCTTAAGGATTTAGTAACTTATGTGCATTACCTTCCAAGGATTTTACATGTTGTAAAATGTAAACTATAGTATAAGGGTGACCCTATATATGCTTCCTCCTTATCATGGCTACATAATAGAAAAGATAAGGAAGAGGAGGAGGATACCTACTTTACAAAGTAATGTAATATCATGTTAGAAACAATGTACACTATATTCTTAGTGAAGAGTACTAACCCTTACATCCAAGAGCATAGATAATCATGAAAAGGATATGTCACTTATGGAAAAAGGATCCTCAAAGAGGAAGAGATCTTATCAAGAAGACCCCCACTCTAGAGGAGTGCTTTGGATAAAATATCATCTTTCAAAGAAAAGAAAAGAGGGATCAAAGATTCAATCATCAAGCCCCTATGATCAAGAGGAAGAGGAATCTTGGAATGAAGGAAATAAACTCTAATCCAAAGCAAGGTCAAGAGTTTATAAAGAAGATAATTTGCAAAATAAAGAAGAGATGATGACCTAGGACAATCACCTTTCATATAAAAGAGTATCCATAGCCAAAAAGTAAGTATTTATAAGGATATATTGTTGTAGAATAAACAAATTCCACTAAGATAAGGAAAGTAGATCCTTAGACAAAGAGAAAGAAGGAAAATCTTGGCCCCCAGGGATGAAAGCAAGGGATATACCAATCAGATCAAAATATCTTGTGACAAAGAGATATCTTTGCAAAACAAATGTCTTAGAAAAGATATCATGAATACAAGAGAGATATGGATGATTATGAGAAAAGGAAGCATGTACCCTATCATAATAAAATACCATAGGGATATAATATAGAAATAATAACCAATTAAGATCAAAACAAAATATATGCTAAGAGCATAATGGATCCTAAAAAAAATGGAAGAAATACCTCTTACCCCCCAGTGAAGAGACAAGAGGGAAAAAGAGCTATATTATAGAAGAACGAGGGGGATTCCCTGGATGGAAATTATAAATAAATTATAATACCGCACGAGAGTGAGATATAATTCATAAAGTAGCTCTTTCTCTAACATACATCTTGAAATGCACGCAATCAGAAATTAAATGTGTATTACTATAATGAAAATGACATTTGTGTTAGAATAGTCCCAAAGGATAACTGAGAGTGGGGGGGGTGAATTAGTTATCAGCTAATTTAATTATTTTTTGTTATTAACTCCAGAATACAATAGAGTAAATGCACATTTAGATAACACAATAGACAACACCACAATTTGGTTATGGGGAAAACAAATGGTAAAAACCCCGGTGGGAATTAACACCCACAATGAACTATACTTGTTTATAATAATCCCTTGTAGAAGATCTTGCAACCCTTTTAGGAGTTGTTGTTTATAATGCAATAAGTATAGTGACCTGGTTAAGGGTCTGACCCTGTTAGGAGTATTTTACAAATAACCTTGTTGAGGGTGAGGACTCACTGTCCAAAAGCTAGTTGCTTCAATGGTGAAGGCTACAACCTTCTATAGAACAAATATGCACTATATCTGATGATGAAATGTAGAGTAGACCTACTATCTTGATCAGTTCCAATGTATTGTAATCTTTTAATTCTTCCTCACATAGATCCTTGATGAATGAAACACAACTGATATTCTACTCTGTACTTTTTTTGTCTCTTATCTTATCATTCACACTTAGCGTTCCATACATGAACTACTATAAGTATCTTGCTCAAAGTATGAGATCATGGGACCTCTTAGGAAACTCTTCATAACATCCTTGTTGGCTTAACTAACCATGCAAGCATAATTACAACCATGCAATATAAATTGAATAGATGCGACGCTTCACAAAGTCAGCCTCACCAAATTATCTCTAACATTGCAATCTTGTTGAAACATGTTTGGCACCTTTAAATAACTATCTTCAACTCATAAATAATATTGAATATACACATGCATATCTCAAAGATAGGCGCAACTCAAGAACCAATGCAATACGTTGGCTCTGTACAGACAAACTCTAGAAACTATAACTACCACTATCAGAATTACACAACACAACTAAAACTTCATATCTGAGTCTGGGTGTATGAACAAAACATAAAAAAGATGTCTACAACATGAATATAAATGTGCAAGGCTTTGATAACATCATTCTTATAAGTACATACAAAACACTTTTGTATATTATATATTGTCATCAATGACAAACATACAATCAACTAGCTGCCAGAAGTAAATCTCCAACAATCTCCCCCTTTGACATCGATGGCAACATATGATATTAAAAACATCTTCAGCACATGGTGTCTTCTTTATTTTTACAATCTTCTCAGTATCCTCATCAAAGATTCCTCTACTCTTCTTCAGCTCCTCTATCTATGTTTATACTCCCCCAGAGTATATGCTCCCCCTTACTATATAATCCCCCTTTGACATCAATGGTAAAGGGTACCATAAGCAATTAGGCACAGGTACTACTCTAGAAGTAGAGTAGTTAACCATTCATCAGTCATTATGGACTGATGTTCTTTCTACTTTATCTAATTAGACTGAGGAGAGGGAATTACTCCCAACTTCTCCCTAAGATACTCAAAAGTATCTTTTGATAAAGGTTTTGTGAAAATATCTGCCAACTATTCTTTGGTACTCACATAGTCCAATTTTACTTCATTATCTACAAATTTTTCTCTAAGAAAATGGTATTTAATCTCAATGTTCTTTGTCTTTGTGTGCATCATAGGGTTCTTGGACATGTTGATAGTACTAGTGTTTTCACAGTGAATAACAATAGGATAATCAACCTGTATACCAAAATATGTAACCATCTGCTTGATCCAAACCATTGTTGAACAATTCAATGTTGCTGCGACATATTCAGCTTCTACTATTGACTGAGAGATATAATTTTCCTTCTTGATTACCCAAGAAACCAACCTATCTCCAAGAAATACTACTCCTCCAGAAGTACTCTTCCTGTCATCAATACAACCTACCCAATCTACATCTATATACACATGAAGTCTTACATTCTCTAATTTAGGATACCATAAACCATATTCTATAGTTCCCTTTAGATATCTGAATATTCTCTTGATTTCCATTAGGTGATTCTACTTAGGTTCAGCTGCAAATCTTCCAACAATGCCAACTGAATTAGATATGTTTGGTCTAGATTGAGTAAGGTATATAAGTTTTTCAATCATAGATTTGGACAATGTCTTGTCAACTGCTGCAGAATCATCTTCTTTAGAAAGCTTGCTTCTTGTTATCATAGGAGTGCATACTGGATTACAGTCTTCCATATTGAAATTCTTCAATATTTCATTCAAATATTTGGACTGATTTATGAATATTCCTTTATTTGTCTACTTTAAAAATATTTTATAGGACCAATCATGCTCATTCCAAATTCATTATGCATTTCTTTCGCAAATTCTGCACTAAGCTTGTCATTACCTCCAAAGATAATGTCATCAACAAATATGGCAACAAGTAATAATTTGTCAAGTGTCTCTCTTATGAATAGGTTACAGTCTACTACTCCTTTATTATATCCAATCTTGGTAAGATAACAATCTAGTCTCTCATACCAAGCTCTTGGGGCCTGTTTAAGTCCATAGAATGATTTCTTCAATCTGCATACCATGTCTGGTTTATCTGATAGATTAAATCCTTCAGGCCATTCTATGTAGACTTCTTCCTTCAAGTCACCATTTAGAAAGGCTGATTTGACATCCATTTGATATAATTAGAAGTATTTGAATGTTGCATAAGCCAAGAATAACTTGATGTCTTATAATCTTCTCACAGGGGAAAATATTTCAGTGTAATCTATCCCTTCCCTCTGCATATATCCTTTATACACTAGTCTTTCTTTGTTTCTGACCACTATACCATCTTCATTCATCTTGTTCCTAAATACCCACTTTGTTCCAATTACATTTTTGTCACTAGGTCTAGGAACCGATTCCTATGTATCATTTTTTATCATTTGATCTAATTCTTCTTCTATTTCTTTTTGCCAATCAGAATCCTTGCAAGAATCTTCAACATTTAAAGGTTCAATCTGTGAAAGTAAACATACCTCTTCATCCACTCTTAAATTTTTTTCTTTAGATCTAGTCAAAACACTGCTGCTCTGATCTCCAATGATATCATCTTGTGAATGATACCTAGATGTGAATTTTGAAACTTTTGGAGTGACATCCTCATCTGTAATTTGTGATACTTCTTTGCTTGGTTTAGGTTCATTACATGATACATCAATGCAATCAAACATTTCTTCAATAACAATGTCTTTACTGCTAGGCTTGGGTTCATCCTCAATCATAGGTGCATATTCATAGCACCTCTCTTGAACCATGAAATTCTCATCAATCTTTACATGAGTACTTTCAATTATCTTCTTTAATCTTAAATTGAAACATCTATATTCTTTTCTTTTAGTAGAATAACCAAGGAAAATACCTTCATCGCTTATAGCATCAAACTTACCAACACCATCATCTCTCTTGATGTAGCACTTGCTGCCAAAGATTCTGAAGTATTTTACTGTAGGTACATTATCAAACCAAAGTTCATAAGGTGTCTTATCCATGCCTAGCCTTAGTTGTGTTCTATTGATAGTATAGACTGTTGTATTGACTACATCTCTCTAATAGGTGAGCACAACTTTTCCTTCAATCATCATAGTGCACACTATATCAAGTATGATCTTGTTCCTTCTTTCTGCTATCCCATTCTGTTGTGGGGTTCTAGGTGCACTCAATAGTCTTTTAATTTCATGTTCTTCATAATAGTCATAAAACTGGTCAAAGGTGAATTCTCCTCCTCTATCTGATCTCAGACACTATAGTTTTAATCTAGATTCATTCTCAACTTTGCCTTTGAATATTTTAAACTTCTCATAGGCTTCAGACTTCTCCTTTAAGATTGTAACCCACATCATTCTTGAAAAATCATCAAAAAAAAAAATGAAATACCTTTCTTTGTAATATGATCTGGTTTGAGTAGGACCACATAAATCTATATGCACTAGGTCTAACTTGCTTTCAGTTCATTTCTGCTTGCTCCTGAACGAGCTCCTTACATGCTTTCCCATAACACACTCCCTGCACATTGTGTCAACTGGTTTTGAAATACTTGGAAGGTCTCTAAATTCCTTGACATTGCTTATCTTTGCTATATTATCAAAATTGATATGACAGAGTCTCTTATGCCATAACCAACTGTCATCCACTTTTTCAACAAAAAAAAATTACATCTGAATTGAGCTGAAAAACATTACCTTTTGTTTTTGAGCCTGATGCAATAATTTCTCCTTCTTTGTTGCTAATAATGAATTTGTTGTCTTTGAATTCCAAATGATAACCTTTGTCAAGTAGCTATCCAACACTAAGTAAGTTGTGATGTAATCCATCAACATACAGAACATCATCTATCTTGTTCTTTCCATCCAGTGTGATAGATCCTCTGTCTATGATAAGTTTGGGAGTGTTATCTCCAAATATAACCATACCACCTTTGTACTTGTCTAGATGAACAAATATGTCTTTATCACCTATCATGTGGTGAGAGCATCTGTTGTTAATGATCCAATTAGTTCTGATGTCTTCTTTGGAAATTAGGGCTAACTCCTTTGCTTCCTAATCATCTTCAATGTCCATATCCTCAAGCAATTTTTCCATATCTTTAAGGGCAACGAATCCAATTTCATCTTCTCTTGAATCTTCATCAGTTACACCTTCTTCAACATGATAGCATTCCTTTCTATATTTAGGTTTATAATTAGATCTGAATTTCTTTATTCTTGTAGGACACTTGGATGCAAAGTGACTGATCTTGTTGCATGAAAAACATTTGAATGGAATTTTTCCTTCATATTTTCATTTGCCTTTCTTTTCTCTTTTAGCAATCATGAAAATAATTTCTTCTAGTTCATCATAAAATTCTTCTTTCTCATCATTGCTAGAGATGTGTAAAGGTTTCTTACCATGGACTGAGGCTTTGAAAGATGTTTCACTTTTGTGTTCAGTCTTCAATCTTGATATCTCAAATGCAGAGATTTTACTGATCAAAGTCTCTCTCTTGAAGTCTTGTGAAAATTGCATGGTTTCATCTAGAATATTGATCTTTCTCTCATAGTCTATTTTTAAAGTATTCATCATCTTCTCCATTATGTCTTCTTCTAACATTTCTCCACCATTGTTTCTGATTCCAGAAATTGCTTCATTTATCCTCTGATTGTAGGCTCTAATGTTCTCTTCAGGTAACATCTCAAGGTTGTTGTATTTATTTTTCCATGTCTTACTGTGCTCATTCTTTGCTTGGATATCTCATTCAAACATGTCTTCTAAATACTTCCATGTTGTGTATGCATTGTCTACTTTCTTGATCTCATAGAACTCACTATCAGGTAGTGCACTTATAAGGGATTCTTTGGCAACTGAATTAGCTGTGAATGTATCATTTTGTTTAATAGTAGCATCATCTCTTGAGAGGTCTTTTAGAGAAGGAATAACAAATTCTTGTGTGGCTATCTCAAAGATGTCAAAACCAACACACTGCAAATGTGTTATCATTTTGTCCTTCCAATCTAGATAATTTTCTCCATCAAACTTAGGACTCTCTTTTCTAAAGTATACCATCTAATCTACCTTAAGTTGTTAGGCTTTCTCTTCAAGGCACTTGGCTCTGATACCAATTGTTAGAATAGTCCCAAAGGATAACTGAGAGAGGGGGGAGGGTGAGTCAGTTATTAGCTAATTTAATTCTTTTCTATTATTAACTATAGAATACAATAAAGTAAATGCACATTCAGATAACACAATAGACAACACCACAATTTGGTTACGGGGAAACCAAATGGTAAAAACCCCGGTGGGAATTAACACCCACAATGAACTATACTTGTTTATAATAATCCCTGTTAGAAGATCTTGCAACCCTGTTAGGAGTTGTTCTTTACAATGCAATAAGTATAGGGACTTAGTTAAGGGTCTGACCCTGTTAGGAGTCTTTTAAATATAACCCTGTTAAGGTTGAGGACTCACTGTCCAAAATCTCACTGCTTCAATGGTGAAGGCTACAACCTTCTATAGAATAGATATGCACTATATCTGATGATGAACTATAGAGTAGACCTGCTATCTTGATCAGTTCCAATTTATTGTAATCTTTTACTTCTTCCTCACATAGATCCTTGATGAATGAAACACAACTAATATTCTACTCTGTACTTTTTCTGTCTCTTATCTTATCATTCACACTTAGCATTCCATACATGAACTACTATAAGTATCTTCCTTAAAGTATGAGATCATGGGACCTGTTAGGAAACTCTTCATAACATCCTTGTCAGCTTAACTAGCCATGCAAGCATAATTACAACCATGTAATATAAACTAAATAGACGCAATGCTTCACAAAGTCGGCCTCACCAAATTATCTCTAACATTGCAATCTTGTTGAAACACGTTTGGCACCTTTAGATAACTATCTTCAACTCGTAACTAATCTTGAATATAAACACACATATCCTAAAGATAGGTGAAACTCAAGAACCAATGCAATATGTCAGCTCTGTATAGACAAACTCCAGAAACTATAACTACCACTAACAAAATTACACAACATAACTGAAACTTCATATCTGAGTCTGCGTGTATGAACAAAACATAAACAACATGTCTACAACATGAATATAACCACGCAATGCTTGAAAAATAATTATGATAAGTACATACAAAACACTGCTGTATATTATATGTTGTCATCAATGACAAACACAGAATCAACTAGCTGCGAGAAGTAAATCTATAACAATTTGTACTTAGAGAGAGCATCTTTCTACATAGGTTTAAAGATTTCTTTCTTAGAATTCATTAACTGAACATACACCTTCTTAGCCACATCTTGAAGGGTATCATGGTAATCTAAGGAAGGTGTTGGAAGGAGAACATGAAGAGGAGGGAAAAGATCAACATCAACCACCTTAATTTGAGATAGCGGAAAGCCTAGACCATGCCTATCTTGTTTAGTGGATAGAGAAATCAAATTTTCAAGACCTTCTTCCTTAACACCAAGCCCCAAACCCTTATAACCTTGTTTAGTTACAATAGTGTATCCTGTAGTGTACCTATCTTGTAAATTTTCTATAGGAGATGATTTTTCATAGTGATCATGAGAAAATGTTGTGTAAGGTAGAATGAAAGGTTTAGAAGAAGTTTCTTTTCTCTTTCCTTTAATATCATCATAGATCGGATAAGAAGAGAAAGGTAAATCAAATAATTCTTGCACATCTTCATCATGAACCATAGTTTGAGTCCCATCATAAGTGTGGGAAGAACTAGGGATAGAATATGGAGAAATAGGAGTGGAAATATAAGGAATTGGATTAGGAAGGATAGGATTAGGAAGATTAGGAAATGGGGTATTAATGCGGAGGAAAGTAGAAAACTTCTATTCAATTTCTCCAAATAGGCTTCAACACAAATGTTTTTCTCTAAGGTCCCTCAAACCTTCTACAATCCTAGAGCAAACCCAAGATCCAATCTAATTCCAAGACCAACTAAGGTCACATACTCAGTCTTCTCCAAGACTCATTCCCACTAGGCTCCGCACCATTGAAATGCTAAAACTTGAACATCAACCTTATCCTTCATTTCAAAATATCTTAAAGGCCTTTTCATACTTATAACATCTCCATACCAAGTTTTTATAACTTTCATGGCAAGGTGTTGGCACCCAAGACCATATCCTTCATTCTAGGCTCCTAGGCAACTAGCCCTATCCAGCGAGAATCCTGTAGATTCCTTCCAAATTTACCAAATGACCTTCCAAAAAAAATACATATTTAAATACCCTTAATTTATTTATTAAACATATGTGAATCTTGCATGGGATTTCTTTGGACCGACCTTGAGATAAATCTATTATCTCTGTTTGGGAGAAGGGCTAAAAACACCACATTTAGAAAGGAGCACCTAAGAGGGGACCTTGAAAAATATTAATAATATGAAATAGTCTTAGATAAGGATCCAAAACAAAGGAATTTCAACTTTTTTTGGGCTTTCCAATTGTTTAAGCATTCCATGCAACAAACCCTCTATTTAAGGGTCATTAAACTAGGTCTTTCCTGTTCAAAGCCTTCTAATCCCTTCCAGAGCTTTCCCATAGTGGATTCATATTTTATTCCATCTATATTAATGGATTCAAAAATTAAACCATGCACTCATGTGGAAATTTTTCTTGCTGCTACTCCCATGGCTTCTTTTGAATGCACTGTCAAGGCACAACTCACTACCCGAGTTTCTGTTACTCACAGCTTTTGTTTGAGGACGCAATTCAGAAATCGATTCAATGAGAGTGTTAAAAAATAGGGATTTTAAAACATATATAAAAATTAGAAAAATCCAACAGTTCATTTAGAATGTCTTGCCCCTACACTGAGACTGTATTTTTGTGGGCAAAACAAGAAATCTGCAAGATTGAACCCTACTGTCATATTATAGACAGTCAAGTACAGATGCCAAGACATGAAAACTGATTCATGATACTAATAAGAAAGAAAAATAAATATGCATTAAATCAATTCTTTAAACCACAAAACCAAAGCTATTCACACACAACAATGCAAAACTCATATTGAAAATGTTTGTTGTTTACACAGTCTCTGTTATAGTCGTACAGAGATCCAAAACTAATACACCAACCAAAAATAAAAATTCATGACTTCTACTCTCCTCTCATGCTTTAGATCTCCTTCACACACACACACCTTCTCCCAAGAAAACTCTCCTTTTTGTTTTCCACTCCAAAACCTAACTAACTCCCCAATCTTGAAAGTGTTAAAAGATGTAAAAAACAATGTTGTCAAAATTGACAACTAAGTTGCCAATTCAACCACTAGACCTAATGAGGCCTTCACCTCTATTTTATGGCCTTTTTATGGCCTTTAACAACTTTCCCAACTCTATATCCATCTTTTTAAAACCATATGACCCTAAGTCTACTACATAGTGACCCTTGTAGGGAACTTTGCCTTGACATGGCAATCATTGACGAAACATAACATAAAGGCACTAATGGCCTCAATTACATTTGAATTAAGATATTTATGGATCAATTTATGTGACCTCTTTATCTTCTTTGGATTCTCCTCATCATACTCCCAGGGTGGGGAATAATCCAAGTCCCATGGATTCAATGGTCCTCTTTCTAGTCTTCCAATTTGAAGCCACTGTTTGTGGAGGACATGCAGCAAGAGTATCTCCACCAACCAAAAAAACAATGTAACTAAAATCAAACACAAAGGAGTAAAAAAAAAAAAAATCATCACTTAAGAATGTGAGCTCTACATTCTTTTAGGAAATGTAGTCACCATGGTCTTCTCATGAGCAATTCTTTCTATAAGGTCCTTCATAGTTTCTTTCTCTGAGATCAATGTTGCATTCATGAAGGTATCCAAGTCTTCTTTGTGCCTTTGTCCTAGGCATGCTGCTTCTGCTCCAAACTTATCTTTCCATTCTTCACCAATGGCTTCCAAATCTTCCTTTAAGAGTTCTTTCTCCTCAATTCCTTGAGGACTTACTTGCTTGGTACCTTCCACAACTTGTACTGGCTTTTTACATTTAACTTCTTGCAGGAACTTCTCCACTGGCATCACACATATGTTTCCTTCATGAGTAACACATTCTGACACCTTCTTGGCATCTTCATGAACCCTTACACACTTAGTTTCATTCACCACCATGTGTTGTTCACTCTTCTCTTCCATAGCTGACTGTTCAACTAGTTCTTTTTCTTCTTTCTTTTTCTTCTCCAATAATTCTTTCTCCATGAGCTCTTGCAATTATTTCTTGAGTTCTTGTCTCTTGGCTTCATTTGCCTCTAATGCTTTCCTTAAAATTCTGATCTCCTCTATGGATTTTCTTGTAAAATATTCATTCTTTCTTTCTTCTTCCTTCTTCTTACTCTCTACTACTTCTCTTTGCTTTCTTGCAGAATCCATGTACTCCTTGAATACACTGTACAACTCCATCTTTAGAAAGGATCTACTTGCTAGCTCTGATACCAATCTGATGCGAAGGAAAGTAGAAAAATTCTATTCAATTTCTCCAAATAGGCTTCAACACAAATTTTGTTCTCTAAGGTCCCTAAAACCTTCTACAATCCTAGAGCAAACCCAAGATCTAATCTAATTCCAAGACCAACTAAGGTCACATACTTAGTCTTCTCCAAGACTCATTCCTACTAGGCTTTGCACCATTGAAATGCTAAAACTTGAACATCAGCCTTATCCTTCATTTACAAATCTCTTAAAGGCCTTTTCATACTTATAACATCTCCATACCAAGTTCTGATAACTTTCATGGCAAGGTGTTGGCACCCAAGACCATATCCTTCATTCTAGGCTCCTAGGCTACTAGCCCTATCCAGCGAGAATCTTGTAGATTCCTTCCAACTTTCCCAAATGACCTTCCAAAAAAAATACATATTTAAATACCCTTAATTGAGTTATTAAACATATGTGAATCTTTCATGGGATTTATTTGGACCGACCTTGAGATAAATTTGTTGTCTCTGTTTGGAAGAAGGGCTAAAAACATGACATTTACAAAGGAGCACCTAAGAGGGGACCTTGAAAAATATTAATACTATGAAATAGTCTTATTTAAGGAACCAAAACAAATTAATTTCAACTTTTTTTGGGCTTTCCAATTGTTTAAGCATTCCATTCAACAAACCCTCTATTTAAGGGTCATTAAACTAGGTCTTTCTTGTTCAAAGCCTTCTAATCCCTTCCAAAGCCTTCCCATAGTGGATTCATCTTTTATTCCATCTATATTGATGGATTCAAACATTAAACCATGCACTCATGTGGAAATTTTTCTTGTTGCTACTCCCATGGCTTCTTTTGAATGCACTGTCAAGGCACAACTCACTACTCGAGTTTTTGTTACTCACAACTTTTGTTTGAGGACTCAATTCTAAAATTGCTTTAGCGAGAGTGTTAAAAAATAGGGATTTTAAAACATATATAAAAATTAGACAAATCCAATGGTTCAGTTAGAATATCTTGCCCCTACACCGAGATTGTATTTTCCTGGGCAGAACAAGAAATCTACAAGATTGAACCCTACTGTCATAGTATAGACAGTCAAGTACAGATGGAAAGACATGAAAAATGATTCATGATACAGATAAGAAATAAAAATAAATATGCATTCAATCAATCCTTGAAACCACAAAACCAAATCTATTCACACACAACAATGCAAAACTCATATTGAAAATGTTTGCTATTTACACAGTCTCTGTTATAGCCGTACAAAGATCCAAAACTAATACACCAACCAAAAATAAAACTTCATGAATTCTACTCTCCTCTCATGCTTGAGAGCTCCTTCACACACACATAGAACTTCTCCCAAAAAAACTCTCCTTTTTGTTTTCCACTCCAAAACGTAAGTAACTCCCCAATCTTGAAAGTGCTAAAAGATGTAAAAAACAATGTTGTCAAAATTGACAACTAAGTTGCCAATTTGACCACTAGACCTAATGAGGTCTTCACCTATATTTTATGGCCTTTTCATGGCCTTTAACAACTTTCCCAACTCTATATCCATCTTTTTAAAACCATATGACCCTAAGTCTACTACATAGTGACCCTTGTAGGGAACTTTGCCTTGACATGGCAATCATTGACGAAACATAACATAAAGGCACTAATGGCCTCAATTACATTTGAATTAAGATCTTCATGGATCAATTTGTGTGACCTCTTTATCTTCTTGGGATTCTCTGCATTAGGTATCATCTACCAAATTCTTCATAGAATCCAAAATAACAATAATTCCGCTACATAAATTCTTAATGAAAGTTTTGAAAGTAGGAAGGCGAGTATTAGTTAATCTCAAAATAGCATAAGAAAGTGAAACACGAAGAGTAAAAAACATAATGAAATGGATGTTACTCTCATAAACATCATAAGTACTATAAAGAGATGATAAGAGAAGAATAATGAGGAAAATAACCATACACCAAAGCATCTTAAAGATTTTCATAGTGAATGAGATGCAAGAACTGTTTTTTGTATTTTTATGAGTATGTAGATTTGTTTTCTATTTTTAAAATGCAAGAGAATAAAAGAAAACTAATATGATATGTATTAAAATCTATTCTTA
>MU227431.1:482054-513029 GCA_018584345.1 Thuja plicata
GTCATATAAGAATGCCAGTTGAATTTCATTGCCAGATCATCTATATTGGCAAAGTTATTAAGGATTTACTATTGAGATTTTAGGGTGCAAAACCTTTGAGCTCAATTTTTAGGACCTTAGAGGCTCCAAATCAAGGTCTAACCCCTAGCTAACTGGCACTTCATGAGTTAGGCACTGTATATCGCGATCTCCCCTTTCCAGAAAGTGGTTATAATAGCCAATCGGAGCTACGATTCAAAAGTTATGGCTTTCAAAAGTTGGGCTACCTAATCTCATGTTTTATAAATATTTAAAGCCGACCCTTTTGTAATAAAAGTGAAAAATAATTAAATGCTAAGGGTAGTTGGCCTTAATGGCTAGATTTTTGGAACCTTCTCGGGCAGTGGAAAATTGCCTATTTAAGGAAGGCCCGTGGTGTTTTCTAGGGCAGTTCTGGGTGGTTATTTGAGGCTTTGTCCTATAGATTATTGTAAGGGATGCCCATGTGGCTTTTGATATTGTAATTTTGAAGTTTGTAATTCCACATTTGTGGAGCCAATAAGAAGCCAATTTTCTGTTCTTGCAAATTTCTGTTGTTTCTGTCGTGTACTTGTGGTATTAAGGGGAGTCCCTTCATCAGTGTATTGATTCTAGGGCAATTAATAGGATAAATATTAGATATAGATTTCCTATTCCTAGAATAAAGGATTTAATGGATTATTTGGGGGGTGGTAAGTACTTGTCTAAAATTTATTTGAAAAGTGGTTATTATCAAATTAGAATGAAAGAAGGTGATGATTGGAAGTCAGCCTTTAAGACTAGAGAGGGGTTATATGAATGGTTAGTTATGCCCTTTGGGATTACCAATGCACCTATTACCTTTATGAGGGTGATGAATGAAGTATTGAAAGATTAAATAGGTGTCATTGTAGTTGTCTACCTAGATGACATCCTAATTTTTAGTAAAACAAAGAGGAGCATATGAAACACTTGGAATTAGTGTTGAAGAGGTTGCAGAAAGAAAAGCTCACCATGAATCTTGAAAAGAGTGAGTTTATGAAGGAAGAATTAGTCTACCTAGGATTTTTAGTCTCCCAAGGTGACTTTAAAATGGATAAGGACAAAGTAGAAGCCATATTGAACTAGCCTACTCCCAAGATAGGGACTGAAGTTAGGAGTTTCCATGGGTTAGCCCAATTCTATAGGAAGTTTATTAGAAGATTCAGTGAAATATGTGCTCTAGTCCTAGAAACCATTCAAGGAGGGTTGAAAATGAAGTTTGTATGGACCAAGACAGCTAATGAGGGGTTTGAAAGGTTGAAGAAAGAAGTATCCACCCAACCTATACTGGTTTTACCAAGTTTTTACAAACCATTCATAGTGGAGTGTGATGAAAGGAGAATAGAAATGGGGGTTGTCTTAAGCCAAGAAGGCAATCCAGTAGCATTTTTCAGTGAGAGAATGAATGAGGCAAAGTCTAGGTACTCTTCCTATGACTTGGAGCTATATTCTCTTGTGCAAGCCCTGAAGAAATGGAGGCATTATCTACTACCTAAAGAGTTTGTTATCTTTACAGATAACCAAGCATTGAGTTATATTAATACTCAAGAAAAACTTAGTTTGAGACACATCACTTGGATGGAGTTTTTGTAGTCATACACCTTCACCATCAAGCATAAGAAGGGGGTACAAAATAAAGTTGCAGATGCCCTTAGTAGAAGGATGCTTACCATACAAGAGATTCAATTGTAGAGTACATGGTTTTAAGGGTTCAAGGACCTTTATGAAGGAGATGCAGACTTCTCAGAGATCTACAAGGTGTGCAAAGAGTTTGAGAATCACTTTCACAGTGAGTATGCAGACTACACTCTTCAGAATGGATTGTTGTTCAAAGGGACACAATTATGTGTTTGAAGGGGATCCATGAGGGAGAACCTCATACAAGAAAAACATAATAGGAGTTTGAGTGGACACTTTGGATTGAAAAAGACTTTGGATTTAATGGAGAGGTTTTATTGGTGGCCAAAAATGTAGAGAGATATAAGAAGATATGTAGAGTAGTGTGGAGTGTGTTAGAAGGCAAAGGGGAATTCATCAAATGTAGGCTTATATCAACTATTTCCCATCCCAGGTAGACCATGGGATTGCATAAGTATGGATTTTATTTTGGGACTACCTAGGACACCTACTAGATTAGACAATGTGTTTGTGATAGTGGATAGATTTAGCAAGATGAGTCATTTTGTCCCATGGAAGACAACACATGATGCTATCCATATTGCCCATTTTTTCTTTAAGGAGGTAGTGAGAATACATGGCTTTCCAACATGCATAGTTGCAGACAGAGGTGTGAAGTTTATGGGATGTTTCTGGAAGACACTTTGGAGAAGGATAGGAACCAACTTGTCACATAGCTCAGCTTATCATCCTCAAACAGATGGACAAATAGAGGTGATCAACATGGTACTTGGTAACTTGTTGAGGTGTTTGACAAAATAATATGGAAAAATTTGGGAGAAATTTATTCCACAGGCATAATTTTCCTACAGTGATAGCACAAATTAGACTACTGGCAGGAGTCCACTTGAGATTGTCTATGGGTTACACCCAACGGGTGTTCTTGAGTTGAGAGATCTGAAAGGATGTGAAGGCATCAGTGGCCATGCTAATGATTTTTCCCAATCAATGAGAGAGGTACATGAACAAGTTAGAAAGACACTAATGGAGGCCAATCAGAAGTTGAAAACCAAGAGGGATGAAGGAAGAAGAGATCTACAATTTGAGGTAGTTTATTTAGTAATGGTGTTTTTGAACAAGGCTAGGCTACAAATGGGGATACCTAGTAAACTGTAGATGAAAAGGATTGGGCCTTGCAAGGTGTTGGCCAAGTATAGACCCAATGCCTATAAGGTGGAACTACCCAAGGAGATGTCAATTTCTCCTATCTTCAATGTGAAAGATTTGATAAAGCATAAAGGGACATAAATGGATGAAGTACAATATAGTACTAAGGTGAGTAAGGATGTGGAAGATTTCAAGACTCCTGATTAGATCAAACCTCAAGTTGAAAGGATACTGGATTCAAGAGTGAAAAAGAAGATCAGACATAAGATATATATGGAACATCTAGTGAAGTGGAGACAAAAACCAGAGTTAGAAGCTACTTGGATAGATGAAAATGACTTCAAGAAGCATGGAATCAATGAGGAGCTCTTGACACTAGAGGTACCCTAACTTGTTTGTTGCAGGGGGAGAATGGTGCAGGAGCACCTCAAGGTCTTTCATAGATCTTTAGCACATTTTTGGTTTGTAGGTTGGTTTGGACAACCACCAATTAATAATTAATAATATATAAAGTTCCAAGTGTGGTTAGTGTGTGTCTAGAGTCAGTAGTGATTACGGTTTAGTAATTCATGAGATCAAGTTGTATCTAGAGGTCTATGTCCTTAAAAGTAAACCAAAAGGTCAAAGGGCTGACCAACACTCCAAAATGGAGTATAACTCATAGTTTTGGTATTATTGAGTGTTTTAAGGTCATTTGATAAGGTTTAGGACCAATTTGGGAAATTGGAAGTGACAATTTGTCATTTGAGCAAAAGATGTAAAAGTTGTCATGACAACTTTTGCAATTTTGCAAAGTTGTCATGACAGCATTTCCTAAAAACTAGGAAAGGGATTTAATGGTGCCCAAATACCTAAATGAGGGTCCATGAATGTGGGAATAAGGTATATAAGGTGTAAATAACCCTAAATTAAGAGTGAGTTGTCATTCTGTATGGACTGTGTGTGAAGAAGGAGTGAATTAGACTATATTTTTACAATAGAGCTTTGATCCAGTTGTTTAATGGATTGAAAGTGATAAGTTAATGTACTGAGAACTTCTATTTTGGCATTTATTTACTTTTTTTTAGCATTGGTTTGATCATTTTGTGTTACTGGTTAAGGTTTTGAAAATTCTTTCATTTCTCCTGGTTTGTTGTCTCGTCTTGAGGCAACTATGTAAATATGCCTCCCTTTTGAATTCTCGTTGTCAGATTCCTATGGTGTCTTGTATTCAAGTAGGGGAATCCATGTACATTATGTATATATATTATGGATTTGTTTGGTGCAGGGGAATCAATCTTAGCATCAAGCTCTAGGCGAGTGCCAATGCATTCTGATTAGGAGCTTGGATGGAACAATAGCAAGAAAGCTTGCCCAATGGATTGGTTGAACCCAATCAATGGTGGGGGCATGAAGAGAGGTGAGACCATGTTAGTTAGATGCAAGGATAAGTTCAATGGAGTTGAGTAAGACATTGAAAATGAACCAAGAAACCAGACCGTGTACATGTTCCCCAAAACCCATGAAAATAGGGGTTTCTTGGAAATCATATGTACAGGGTGAGGGTCTAAATATTTGAAAATCCTAGAGCCTAGGATGAACTCACAAAGATTCCATATCTAATCCATAGGGGTGTTAAGGGATTTTGGGATAAAATCCACATTTTTGGTATATAGGAGGGCTAATTAGGCCTAAAAAGGCTACAAGGGCTAGTAGGCCTAAAACTTGAAAATTAAGGACCCGATTGGAACCAAGAATAGGAATCCATTAAGAAGGATAAAAATTAGTAGGAAGTGACCTAGGAATGATCAGAGACCCTAATGTCATGAGGCAAGGGTAGTTTGGAGAGAAAGTTATAATTAAGGAGTTTGGGTGCTTGGTAGAATGGAGATGGTAAAAGTGGGAGTTTTAAATTGGAGAGTTCACAAGTAGGAGGAGGATCTTGGAGTTATCCTCAGGTTGGGGTAGTGAAGGATACCCTAAATAAGGTCTAAGAGAGAGGTCTTAGTTTTTGAGAAAGAGTTCTCTTGAGGGTGATCTCCCCATCAGTCAGGGTTGAGGTTGACCTCTACCTACATCAAGGTCAAGGTCAACCTTGACCCAGGGGGTTAGGACCCCTAGAAAATGTGCCAGATAGGAAAACCAGTGCCTGAAGAGGCCCAGTCAGGGTCCTAAATAGGCATAGAAGATGGAAAAGGGGCATAAATTGGAGAACAACATGATGATGGCCCAAAATACCCCCTAAGGAGGGATACAAATTCTTAACATGGAAGTGATTCCATTTTAAGACGATGCAAGTTAATTTACATATTTGAGATTCAAGTCTCTCCTGTGTGCCTATTTATTGAGTTTTGAATCTTCTGATTCACTGCATGGAATTTATCCATGTATATGTTATTAGCCCTTATTTTTAATCTGAGATCAATTTAAATGATGCTCTGGATATGACATATATTAACTTGATTTGCGTAAGGATTTTATAAGAAGTGTATGGTTTGGATTAGCTGTATTTATGGATTTGAATCTTTGACAGTAGTTAGTTCTTGTGTTTTGTATCTGTAGTAGACTCTATTTCCCAATGGATAAAGCATCGGCCAAGAATTAGTATTTCTATAGTGATACATGTTTGTATGGGCTTTGCTATATTATTCCCTTGTAAAAAATAAAAATCATTTCCATGTTCTTTTAAGTTTTGTGGTTGTTGGTTTTTGTCCTTCATGGTAATAGAGAGCCAATGAATGAGTGGTTAACATTTAGTACTTTCTTACCATTATTTTTTGTTTAAAATCCAGAGTTGTAAAGAGTTATATGTTGAGCAGGATTAGGTACACCCAACTTAGTCTTATAGAGCCAGAAGTGTAGAGGGTAGTCTTGTCCCTATAGCTGGTCCAGTTACCTTAATATCTTCCCATATTTGGAGCTAACTACTCTTAAAATCCATCTCAAGGTATATTGGTATCTTTCAAAGCATAAACATTTTAAAACACCAACACCTACTACCCATCTATACTTGTGTCTTTTTGCAATAAGGGATTTTCTCCCTCAAGTGAGGTTCATTCTTATTACTTGTCTTTGTGTAGTAGGGGTTAACCTTCATAAAGCACGGATTTATTTCTATTACTTGTCTCTATTTCAGTTTATCACTTTTATCTATCTAGTTGTTTGTGAAGGTGGGAACACCAAAGTAGGGGTTTTACTATATAAAACCTCTATATGGCCCAACACTTAAATCCTTTTCTTAGTGTGTGTAGGTAGCGAATTGATATAAATAAATAAAAAAAGAGAAAATATGGAGCGTTAAAATCTTGTTGGTAGCCTTTCCTATTTTTTGGTAAATAGGACTACAGGGTGGCGTGCAAATGTCCTCGCACCATCTAGTCATGTAATATTATGAGCTTCAATTTTTTTAGATGACAAGATTAGTTTATGTACTTTCTACTCCTATGATCAAAATAATCATAGCTACTAGAATTTGTCAAATATTAGCATTTTTATTCCTGTTATAATATCAAAATTTGGCAATTAGTGGATTATTTTAGTATCCCCCTAGCTCTGTGTGCTAGTATAAGTGAGGTAGTGTGAGGCCAATTTTCTCTTTGGAAGGTATAAAATTCCTTTCTTTAAACAAACCATCTAGGTGTATGTGCTTTAATCTGACCCCTATAGGAACTGTTTCTATCTAAGGAAGACAAACACTTTAGGGTGTCTACTTTTTGGATTCCACTTGGAAATTATTTTCCTATATTATGTCCTTTCCTCTAAAGAAGCCTTACATTGATGAAACCAAATTCACTACAACCAACTCACTATTAACATTTAGCAATATAATTATAAAAAAGAACAAATACAAAGAACTCAATAAATGGGATTAATGACTTTCTTGTTTTCTTCTTCCTCCAACCTCTTTACAATTAAAACAATGAATTCTTATATCTCCTCTATAATTCCCTAAACAATCTACCTTAACACAAACTTACTATTTTCTAATTATCAACCTTCTAAACTAATTACATGCACCTTGAGAACATCTCAATAAATTATTAATTAATCAAAAAAAACTTTCTAATCTCCTATGATAAAAACTAAAAAAAACATTAAAATCTAAAAAAACACTAAAATCTCAAAAAGCCACTAAATCTCAAAACTTGCTAATTTATTTCGAGAACATCTAAAGAAGTTATTAAAATCTCAAAAACTTTTTTTAAAAAAATTGAAAAGGCCACCAAAAGCTCTTGTATCATTCTCCTCTAGTTGAAAAAGAATGCAACTCCTGCAAGTTGTTGTTTTCAAATGCATGCATCTTGTCTCGATCTAATCCTTTCCATTGTATTAGGTATTTGTTTCATTGATTTTGTAAAGTGAAGACTATCTTCTTGTCTAAAATTTGTGCAATCATATCCTTTGTTCTGATTGGAATCCATTATTTCAAATTTACTTTTTTCTCACACTTCACATATTTTACCACTAAATTCATTTCCACCTCTTCTCCTATTTGCATTTTTCTTGGAAAAAAATAGGAAATATAAATTTTACCTCTTTTTCCTTGATTTCTACAACATGCTCATCCTCATTCTCATTTATATATTTATTTTGTACAACTTTAAAAATCTCCAAAGGGTATTCAACTGCTTTTGATGGTACTTGTACTTCTTCAATTCATTCTCGTTGCATTATGAGTTCATAATGAAAGCTTATTTATTTCAGCTCCTCAATAGGTTCCCTTCGAGAAACATATTTTGATCTTTTCCTTTAGCCTTAAGAGGTAATAAAATCACTTTGGAACGATCCTTCCAAAAAGTGTATGTATTATTCTTTCTATCATGAATTATGTTCATGTCATATTTCCAAGGTCTTCCAAATAAAACATGACATCCATTCATTGGAATGACATCACACCATACTTCATACTTAATATTATTTCCTTTCGAGAATAGGATTAAGCATCTCTTATCAACAATGACTTCATTTCCCTATTTAAACTATGCACTATGATAATGTTGAGGATGTTTGGAACCATATTTTCCTAACTAACACCATCATTAATAACTTGACATACATTTCCTCCTAAAGTACATCTAGTTCAAAATACATTAGTTCAAAGACATGATTTATCAAAAAATTTAGTATTTTCTTTCTCCTTCTCTGGGATTACCATTATTCTTCTCATCATGAGGATTTCTCCTATATCTGGTAAAACTTGAGATCCAATTCCTTCATATTCAATCTCAACTTGAGCTAGGTTTAGCCAGGGTGATCCTCCTTGAGTTATTTATTCCATGTTATAATTTGAGCATTCAAATTCCCTATGGCCTTCTTCTCCACAATTCAAAGAAACAAAAGGCTTTCATGAGCTTTCTCATCCTCTACCACCATTATAACCTTTGTCCCTCTTCAACTGTAAGAAGAATGAAAAAATGAAAACTTAAACAAATGTTAATCCAAGAAAATGAAATGCATGGAAGATTTTACCACAACCAAAGGAGAGAAGATTGCAAGATCAACCACAAAGTGCTTCAAGAATCCAACCCTCTCCCTCGTTGTTAAGTTTGGATGTCATGTTGAGTATCATCTAATCTATCTACTCCTTGAGATGATTCTCTTTGATTTTAATTTAAATCTCCTTGCAATGGATATTCAAGAACTTGTTTCCCTCCTTTGTTCCTTTGTAAATATTGCCTATTTTGTTTTTATGTTGCCTTAAGAGCCAATTAGTAGGCCTCTTCAATACTAATAAATTGATACATGTTGAAGTCATCCTAAATAGAAAATTTTAGGTTGTTTAAATACCTAGCATTCATTTTCTCATTAGTTTCTTGATGCTCTACATGGATTGAAAATTTATTAAAAAAAAACATCTATATAGTCTGTCACAGTAGATAGATTTTGTTTCAAATTTTGAAACCTTTGAAAGAGGCTTTGTGCATAGTATATGGGAAAGAATTTTTCTCTCAACATATGATTCATCTTAGTCTAGGTTCTTATATTCTCCTTTCCTTTCAAATTTATTTCTTTTTTAAAATTATCCCACCAAATCATTCCATGACCCTTCAACTTGGTGCATGTTAATTTAACCTTCTTTTCCTTGGTCATAGGCTTCCACTCAAAGAATTTATCCATCCTATCTAACCATTTTATAAACTCCTCTTATTTGAGACTACCTACATAATCTAAAACATCAATTGTAATTACATCATTTCATTTCTCCCTTTCAATGTTTGAGTATCTTTTCTCCAAAGGTCAAACACTCTAACTATTCTTCATCTTCATAATGTGCATGTTGATCTAGGCTTCTCTATCTTGTTTCTTCATCATAATTGTTTTCCCTTATTCACTGATTCACTAACATATCTCCAAGCTCTACTACTTTTCTCTATAGGTTTTTTATATCTCCATGCATCTAGGAAAGACCTCCTCTTCCTCTTCCTCTTCCTCTCCCAGCCATCTTCTTACTCTGGTACCAGATGATGTAGCTAAATGCCCTACCGCCAATTCACCATTAAAATTTAGAAAAATATTTAAAAAAAATACAAAGAATTCAAGAAATAGGATTAGTGAATTTATTTCATTATTCTTCCTTCAACCTCTTTACAATTGAAAAAATTAGTCCTTATATCTCTTCTAGAATTCCCTAAAAAATCTACCTTAATACAAACTTACTATTTTCTAATTATCAACTGTATCATCCTAAAATGGAAGCACTTCCATGATAATAAAATTTAGCCCTCCTTAGGGGATGTATTTGACCACCATCATACTGTCCCCTCCTTTCTGCATCATCTCTTGCTTCTGTACCTATTTAGGACCCTGATTGGGCCTTCCCAAGCACCTTCTATCCCACCTGACACTTTTTCCAGGGGTTCTGACCCCATGGGTCAAGGTCAACCTCAACCTTGACCTAGGTCAGGGTTGAACTTGACCTTGACCTAGGTCATGTTTGACCTTAACCTTGACCTAGGTCCCCCTTCCAAATTTGGAAATCTATTAGTTGCCAGAGGTCATCCAAAATTTATTTTCCCACTTCTGGGTCGGCTATTTTGGGTTCCGAAGTGGAAAATCCTAAATTGTATTTAATATAGGTCCTCTTCTAGGGGCATGGGTCTAATTTGAATTTAATTCTCCTACATCATCCTCCTTAGAATATTGCTCCCTAGTTTCACATAAAAGGAATTTTTCTCCTCTCATTTTTTTTAAGCGATATTGAGCAACAAGAAGTCTTCTAAGTGCAAAAAGCTCTAACCAAGATTTTGTCAAGACGAAAAAAACTTCTAGCATCCATTGTTCTAAATATTTTCAAGCTTTCAAGGTGTTCAATTCTTCCTCCCAAGCATTCAATTTCTCCATTGAAGATCAAGGATTCAAGCTTTAAATCCTTTGAAGGGATTAAGTTCAAACATTCAAGATTTATCATTCAAGCTCTAGATCTAGCCATCATGGTGGTGTGATCTTCCTTCAAGATCCTTTTTTCATCCTCAAGACTCATTCATCTTCTCTTCAAGGTGGATTCCAAAAATACAATCATGGAGGTTTATGGTTTCTATTGAATCCAAGCTTTCATATTTACATACTTGCTACATTTGAATTACAATTGCATTTCTATTAAATATCATAGCTTCATTTTTAGATTCAATTCTACTACTTGCTAGCATTCTATAATTTATTGATTTCAAGGTTAATTCATAAATTGGGGTTTGACTAAGGCAACCTCCCCAACAAATAAATATCTTTTTCTTGCAACTACAGGTTCGGGACTATGGATTTGAACTCAGGTTTGGATACCCTTTTCAGCGAACTATCAGGATCCACGAATAGATTTTCTATCAAACTTGTGTAGGTCAAGGTTGAGATTATTGGGTCAGTGGTGAGATTAGTGGGTCAAGGTCAAAATTTTTATCAAGACAGTATCAGATCAGAAATAGGTTTATGGGTTTTGTTCATCTATGCATTTCCTTTCTGGATCATACTTTGGATTTTCCAGAAATAGAGTACAGAGCCCAGAAAATAGAATTCTTTGATCTGTAAAACTTTAAGGTCAGTGAATTTCTCCTATCCATTTCAATTCAAATCCTTAATAATTCTAAATCTATCACACATTTACATTCATTCACACACACATTTTAAGAGGGAAACCTAGGATCTCCTTCTTTATTCTTATTTCCAATAGATTGATTCATTTATGCATTGATCCTTTTTGGGTTGATCAATTTGGATCCTTCCTTTGTGAATTTGAGAATAAAGGGGAATGTCTTACTTATCCCTTCACTCTAAACATTAAATGTAAGGTGAAAATTTATTTGAGTATCAAAACACTCTTATTTTATTAACATCATTTTTCTCCTTTACATTTTGGTGAACCCGCGATAGACAACTCTTTCTTTTTGGTGTTAGATTTGCATTTCATATTAGATCTTGCATGCATATAGAAGTAGGTTTTGTTTTATGATCTTGCATTTATATTTCAAAATTCATAAAAATCACAAGACTTCTTTAAAAATACAAAAACATTTACATTTTTCATTGTGTTCAACATGTATGATTTTGTTTTGAATACTTTGAAGAGGCTTTTGTTGCTAAAGAGGATAGATCCCCTAATGAGGTACATGGAAGTGAGGATGAAATTTGATCAAATAATATCTCCATTGATCCTCTTTCTATTTTATCCTCCTCTAAAATCTCTTCAATTGACCTTTACCATAGAAGTGAGTTAAGGATTGATGTTACTTCTCCTAATATATGTCTTTTCTATGAGCCTACTTTAGAATATAATTCTTCCCCCTTTAGGGATCAAGATTTAGGTGCTCTTACAATGTGCTTTATTGATAGGGAGGATAATCCTCCTATTTGGGATGAACCATTGGATTTGGATGTTTACTACTCTCTTCCTCATGAAGCCATTATGAATGATTCTCCTATTTGGGATGAACCCTTGGATAAAGACATTGATTTATCTCCTTCTTGTGAAGATGATTTTATACAAGAGGGTGATTTATTAATGGATGACATATTCAGACATGATGATTACTCTTTTTCTAGAACACACTCCCCTTATATGGATATTTTAGAGAAAGAAGAGAACATTATTGATGCATTACCTCTAATTGGGATTCCTTCTAGTGATGATGCATCAGCAGAAAATGATATGAATTCCCTTAATGCTCTCCCTCTTAGCGATCATCCTATGGAGAATCAAGCTCCTTCCTCATCTTCTCCTAGAATGTATTATGTTTTTCCTTCTTATGAATCTATCGAACATACTAATGATGACATAGTGACTACTGAAGTTCCATTGACTCCTTTTGATATGGCTTCTCGTTATGGTCCTAGTTATCATTTACTAGTTAAACAAGGATTCCATAATCAAGGATGTACTCAACATAAACATGGAATTCAAATTCCCTTAGAGAATGGGGGACATGAGAATTCTTATGGATTGGGATTTAATCCTCAACAACATAGCAATATTACCAACATCTCAAATAACATTTCAAAACATGATGACCCTATGAAGGAATTTGACCAAGAGGTTACTAGACCTAAATGCAAAAAGAAACGTAGTCTATACTTCAAGATTCTTCCTTTTTGTTTCTATCATAGATTTCATGATCACTCTAATAAATTTCATGCTTTACATCCTAAGATTAGGAAGCTCATTGATAGTGAAATTATTTAATATCATGTGGCAATGAGTTGTATTTCAATCCTATTTTCTCTAAATAACATCTATGTTCCTATTATGGAACTCCATATTATATAAACAATGTTAGCCTAATCTTTGGGGGCTCATTGTCTTTCATATTATTGTGAGCGATATAATAGGCCCCCTTTCATCCTTATTCCCACACTTGGGGGGCAAGGATGTCATCTCCTTCTTTTCTGTCTTTTCAGGATTCACTTTTCCCTTGGTTAAGCAGTATCTATCTATTATGTGATATCCAACATACATGAAAATTTTGGTTTTCATTAAGGATATATGTCTTTGATTATAACCCATTTTTTTGTTTTTGGGTTTCCATGGTTGATAAATCTCTCACCTTGGAAACTAAATAGTGTGATATCCCTCACAAGGGTTACTTTTTCACTTCTTGCATGATATCTCTTTTCTACAACAACATCTCTGATATTTTTCCACTGGGAGGCAAGGTATTTTTCCTTCTTCCTCTATCTAAGGATCTACTTTCCTTAGCTTAGTGGCAGTTGTTTATTATCTAACATTATTTCCTTATAAAGATGTATGTTTTTTACTATGGATACACTTTTATATGGCAGGTGATTGTCCTAGGTCATCACCTCTTCTTTATTTTGCAAACTATTCTGTTGATAAAATCTTGCTCTTGCTTTGGGTTAGAGTTTGACTCCTTCATTCCTAAGATTCCTCTTCCTCTTGATTGCAGGGGGCTTGATGATTGAATCTTTGGTCCCTCTTTCTTTCAAAGATGACATTTTATCCTAAGAATTCCTTTATGGTGTGGGTCTTGTTGATAAGATCTCTTCCTTTTTGAGGATCCTTTTTCCATAAGTGACATATCCATTTCATGATTATCTATGCTCTTGGATATAAGAGTCAAGGCTCTTCGCTAAGAATATGGTATACAATGTTGTTAAGCTGGATATCTCCTTACTTTGTGAATTAGGTATCCTCTTTTCTCTTCCTTATCCTTCCTAGTGGGTAGTAATGATAAGGGGGGGAGCATATATAGGGTCTCCCTTGTACTATAGTTTACATTAGTTTTCATTTTGCAGCATGCTAAATCCTTAGAAGGTAACACACATAAGTTTATAAATCCTGAAGGGACATGCATTTTTACTTTTATTTTTGCTAAATCCTTGGAAGGTAACACACATTAGTTGCTAAATCTAGAAGGGACACACATTTTTACTTTTATTTTTTCTAAATCCTTGGAAGGTAACACACATAAGTTGCCAAATCCTGAAGAGATATGTACCCTTTTTAAATTTTACAATATGCTAAATCCTTGGAAGGTAATGCACATAAGTTGCTAAATCCTGAGAAGACACACATTTTATATTTCCATAGTGATACAAGAAGGTGGATCTATGGATATTTTCAAAAGCTGTCAGAAGATGCATTAAAATTACAAGCACAGTTTATGGGTGAACATTTTGGGATCTCCATCCTTGGTGATTAATAGTAAGGTGGGAATCTTACTAGGTGAGGTAATCACTTCCCTTCTCTCTCTTTCACTTTCATGCTACTAGGATTTGATCATGAAGCTATGTTATCTATAGTATTGATCTTGTCTTGCTTATGTAGTCAGGTATGTTTCCATGATTGATTTCTCTTTATGTTTCATATCTTTTATGCATGTATGTTGAGTTAGAAACCTTTGTCTAAGGGCTCATGTCCTTGACTTAGTGATGTTCTACCTTGTTACGATCCACCAGAGTCTTTCTTCTAACTTTACCAAAAGCATGTCTGATTTCCATACTTCCGCTAAAGTGGGGGATTAATGTATCATCTTAAAATGGAAGCACTTCCATGATAATAAATTTTAGCCCTCCTTAAGGGATGTTTTTGACCACCATCATACTTTCCCCTCCTTCCTTCCTCATCTCTTACTTTTGTGCCTGTTTACGACCCTGATTGGGCCTCCCTGGGCACCTTCTATCCCACCTGGCACTTTTCCTAGGGGTTCTGACCCCCTGGGTCAAGCTTGAACTCCACCTTGACCTAGGTTAGGTTCAAACTTGACCTTGACCTGGGTCCCCCTTCCAAATTTGGAAATCTGTCGATTGCCGGAGGTCATCCAAAATTCATTTTCCCGCTTCTAGGTCGACTATTTTGAGTTCTGAAGTGGCAAATCCTAAATTGTATTTAATATAGGTCCTCTTCTAGGGGAGTGGGTCTAATTAGAATTTAATTCTCCTATGTCAGCCTCCTTACAATATTGTGCTCTAGTTTCATATAAAAGGAAGTTTTCTCCTCTCATTTTCTCTAAGCGATATTGAGCAACAAGAAGTCTTCTAAGTGCAAAAAGCTCTAACCAAGATTTTTTCAAGAAGAAAAAAGTTCAAGCATCCATTGTTCTACATGTTTTCAAGCTTTCAAGGTGTTCAATTATTCCTCCCAAGAATTCAAGTTCTCCATTGAAGATCAAGGATTTAAGCTTTCAAGCCTTTGAAGGGATTAGGTTCAAACATTCAAGATTTATCATTCAAGCCCTAGATCTATCCATCATGGTGGTGTGATCTTCCTTCAAGATCCTTTTTGCATCCTCAAGACTCATTCATATTCTCTTCAAGGTGGATTCCAAGCATAAAATCATGGAGGTTTATGGTTTCTATTGAATCCAAGCTTTCATATTTACATACTTGCTACATTTGAATTACAATTGCATATCTATTAAATATCATAGCTTCATTTTTAGATTCAATTCTACTACTTGCTAGCATTCTATACTTTATTGATTTCAAGGTTAATTCCTAAATTAGGGTTTGACTAAGGAAAACCCCTCCCCCCCACAAACAAATCTCTTTTTCTTGCAGGTACAGGTTCAGGACTATGGATTTGAACTCAGATTTGGATACCCTTTTCAGTGAACTATCGAGATCCACAAAAAGATTTTTTGTTGGACCTGTGCAGGTCAGGGTTGAGATTATTGGGTCAGTGGTGAGATTAGTGGGTCGATGTTGATATTTTTATCAAGACGGTGTCGGATCAGAAAAATATTTCTAGGTTTTGTTCATCTCTGTGTTTCCTCTCCGTATCATACTTCAGATTTTCCATAAATAGAGTACAGACCCTAGAAAATGACATTCTTTGATTTGCAATACTTTAAGGTCAGTACATTTCTCCTATCCATTTCAATTCAAATCCTTAATCATTCTAAATCTATCACACATTTACATTCATTCACACACACATTTTAAGAGGGAAACCTAGGATCTCCTTCTTTATTCTTATTTCAAATAGATTGATTCATTTATGCATTGATCCTTTTTGGGTTGATCAATTTGGATCTTTCCTTTTTGCATTTGAGAATAAAGGGGAATGTCTTATTTATCCCTCCACTCTAAACATTAAATGTAAGGTGAAAAGTGATTTGAGTATCAAAACACTCTTATTCTATTAACATCATTTTTCTCCTTTACATCAACCTTCTAATCTAATTACATGCAACTTGAGAACATCTCAAAAAATTATTAATTAATCAAAAAAAATTTCTAATAGCCTACGAGAAAAACTAAAGAAATTATTAAAATTTAAAAAAAAAAACATTAAAATCTTAAAAAGCAACTAAATCTCAAAACTTGCTATTTTATTTTTAGAACATCTAAAGAAATTATCAAAATCTTCAGAACTTAAAAGAAATCTTGATAGGCCACCAAAATCTCCTACATCATACATTTGCAGGGGTTTATTTATCTCTATTTGAATCCTTGTTTGCGAATCATATCTACTCCTAGAGACCTAGTATATATCAGAAGAAAATGATTCCTAAATTTTGCAAAAGTTTGGTTATGGATTTAAAGTGTGGCAAAAGCTTTGGTGAATCACCCTCTTAGTTTAGCTTCTAATTTGAAATTTTTCCTTCTCCCTTTCCACCCCCAAGAATGAAGAGTTGGCTTCTAAAACCCCAAAGATTGTTTCATAGGCACACAAGGTCCCACTCTTATGAAACTTCTCGATTACCCTTATTTACATGCAAGCCTCTTACAAATCAAAATGAATAAATACTCATAACCTTTATTTGATGTTATCAAGTTAGAATATATAAAAGCATATGTTCTAAGAGTATATGAGAAAATATGGGGGAAAAGTAGCAAATATAACATTAGATTATAACCCAATAACATGATTGCACTATAAAATCCATAACATGGTCATATCATAGTCTAGTAGTACAAAATGTTCAATTCCAAAATATTCATTCTTGCTCTTAAAGGGATCAAACCACTTCAAGGACAAAGAGACATATTTTTTAAGATGGATAGATAAACTCCTCAATAAAACATAAGTGATAATAGGGCAATTGGTGAGTGTGGATAATCTCTCCTACAATTTGAGCTCTTGACTAGACCAAAGGGGTTGTTGATGTTTTTAATATTTTAAAAAAGATTCAATCACAACTAAAAGATATACAAACTAAAATAATAGTAGTAGCATCTAATATATCAACAACCTCAAAATTTATTAATAGATTGAGACACAACCTACTACTTATATAAAATTCATTAAGGTTGTGAGAATGTGAAAGATATGACTTTGTAATTATATCAGTAGGTATTTTCATGGTTATAATATTGAGTCATGAAATGCATATAAATCTTCTTTTTACACATATGCTACTCGTTAATATTTTCTTTATTTTTAGGCAAATTGATAGCTAAACATTTTAAGGACTAGTGACTTATATTAGATTATATAATCACAGTAAACTAGAACGAATAACTCATAGGAATCATAAAAAATGATATTTAACAATGAAAATACTTGATAATTCCTCTTAAAACTTCTAAAAAATATATGTAATATTAAAAATATCATTTCAAAAATATATCTATGATGTATTTAAGTCTGTTACATTTATCAAATTAATTTTTAGTTCACACTCATAAATGTGGGAAAGGAGAATACCTTAGACTAAGAAAAATCTGCAATGCTTTATTGCTTGGAAGTCCTGAAGGTCCACAATCAACTAAGGAAACATTTAGTTATGACCATTTATAATAAGATACCTACCTCTTTGTATTTTCATAATTAGTTTTCCTAATACTAAATCTATATGCAATGATTAAAACTTAAGTCTATCTTTGTGCTATAGTTACATTGAAATGAGAAAAATGACCATTCATTTGACTGAAAAAATTATGACTCACCAATTAAAATAAAAAATAAAAACTATAATAATCTATGAAGTGGATATTAGTTAAGTACAAAGTAATGATATAATATATCCCTCACAAAATAAAAAATAAAAAATTTGTACTAATCTATGTCTATCTTAGAACCTTCACTTGAGTTTCATCTTAACACACTTTTTAAATAATATTGTACCACCTAATGAGAATGAGAGATCTTGTACTAAGCATGTATGTAAATTGTATTGTAAAAAAATGTGATAATAAGAAAATCATGTTGTTGAATAAATATGATCGAACCTTATAGTATTTGACCTTAGAAAAAGATATTATAGAGTTTATGCCATCATTTCTCAAATATTATTATTTCTTTAACCCATGATATATCACGTATAGCCTTTTGGAAAGTAATTCCCTCATTGTATGGAGATTATGGTAGGAGTATAATAGGAGAAGTTTTCAGATTGAACTATTATGTGTATGGTGATCTATGAAGATTGAATCAATAAATTTTAGGACTAAACCTTTGATCCCGAGAAAGAAACAATCTTTCCTACAAACATACACGTAAAGACTCAAAGGAAATGTCATGTATACAAGTACTAGTTTAATAATCAAAGACAATGAGCATAGATTGACCATAACCTCGTCAATATTCCTTACAAACATAAAGGTAAAATCTTGGGATTTTGTATTTAATATATAATAATTCTTCTTGCAGTCTACCTTTTGGCCTTAGAGGTTTAGGTGAGTCAATCATTACCATCTCTATCTTGATAAAGAAAGAATGCACTTAAATATGAAAATTAGATTGCATTATAGAAGAAGGTAGGAATATTGTTAAGAACTTTTAACACATTTATTTCTATTACCACTATGAAAAAGCTTTAAAATTGTTAAAACACCTTACTAATGATGGTGTCAAATAAGACTCGATAAATTCTTTAGTAATCTTGAAGGTCGATGAGTAAGTTGGTTGCATCATGTTTCTTATTGATTTAACTATTTTATAGGTTAGACCCTTTGACAAATATGGGACCCACTAAATTTACTTTCACCTTCCCATTGTAAAATTTGATGAAATTGGAATATTATCTCATCATGCCCATTATATTTGGCCAAGATTCAAAGTTACTAATCTCAATGTACTAACCTATGAAACTTTATATAATGTCATTTTGATTACTAAATACATCAATTGTTGCTTTACATTTTTTCACCTCTCGAGAACTTTCATTTTCTATTCATCGCTTCTATATAGTGGCCTCAAATGACACTTCCAAAGTTGTATACATTTATTGTGATTTTTTCTCTAGCAGTCATGCATATACTAAAAGGTTGAAAACAATATTTGTTATGGTGGAGAATCAAGACATGGAATTACTTGTAATGTCCTTTTCGTTGAAGGACGAAAATATCATAGAATCAAGTTTGCCAAATCAAAGAAATTGATTCATACTAATAATAATTTATGTCCTAATCTTTTAGTTAAATTATTTTTAGGTAGAGGAAATGATATGTAAGTAAACATGGTAAGAAATGAAAGCACTTCATGGTTACATCAAGATCTTTTGAATTATTGTGGTCCTTCTGCAAATTTATACTCCTCTCATGTAAATTTCTTGCATTCTCATAAGAATAAAAAAGTAGAGGTCAATATCAAAAAGATCCAAAAAATATCAATTCATCTCCAAGACTTATCTTTTATAGCCACCTATAAGATTTTTAACATACATATTGAACTCTACTACTAAAAGCCAATTAAATCTAAACAAATACTAATAGATATTATTATATATCAATGGATGAAAATCTCTACTACTAAGAGCCAAATAAATCTCTACAATACTAATAGATATTATTATATATCAATGGATGAAAATTAAGTATATGTGCATTCATTTTGAAGTACCCATTATTGACTATCTTGAGTTAGGACAAATGCTTCATTGTTCATAGTTGTAAGTTCGTGTCACATATAGTTATGGTTCGTTGTCATGACCTCTTCTATGGCTAAGTTCAACTATTTTCTATATAGTCGGTGCGGACCATGAGTTCTGAATAACAAATAAGACAAAGAAATTTCGAAATTCATGACGAGGTGTGCACATATTAAATTGGAATGGATAATAGAAATGCTTAACAGGAAGTCAATGGCGAAATCTTCTTGCACTCCATAACGAAGAGAACAACGTTATGAAACAAATCACACGCATTAATCATGTGATCAATGTGTTAATCATGTAAGCGATTATTTTCTCACCTGTTATCTCTTATTAGATTCCCTTAATATATATTTCTGTTATTTAGAAACAATTTAAAAAAAAAATATAAACGTAATTATTCATCGAAAAACTTGAAAATAGATTTTTATATCTATTAAAAACCAATGGTCTTGGTATAGTGTAGGAAAGAAACTATTCTTAATTTTGGTATGTAGAATAATGCGATTGTTTTTAATGTTAATAGAAGAAAAATAAGGGTGTTGTCTCTTTAAAACAAATAGGACAAAGGTAGTTCAACCATCATAAACCCAACTTTACTAGCAAATTAATAGTCGATTAACATTAAAGCCAATAACAAAGTCTTAGCGGAAAAACACTATAAACTGCTGTAAGTCTTAACAATATAAAGTTTTAAACTACTAAAATAAGAGCATAAAAGAAAAAACTAAGGCTAGCAATTGTCATCCTATGGCTAGTTTTTTAGCACATGGCTTCAATTTTTAGTGAGGAATTTGAAGAGTTCCTTATAGTTCCCTTTCTTTTATGCATCCTTGCTCAAGACCTTTTTCCGCATAAGGCACAATGAGGTTGTGGAACCATGCATTACCCTCATACTAAATCTAGAGATGCTTATCATTTTCTTTTCCATCTCTTGGACTATTTTCTTCATCATTTCAAGCTCCCATGTTGTGTTCTTGCACTTATGAAAGTACCCTCAACACTTCCCTAATCATTTTCTTCCTCCTCTGACATAGAATCCTTAGTACTTGATCCACAGGTTTTGTTTTAGTGTTGTCAGAGATATGTGCTAAGTTGTAGTTAGTAGATATCATCGAGAATTCCTCTTTTTCCAAGTCTCCTTCCTGGGCAGAAAAATCACACCCCCTTCTTTCTCAGTGGCACCATCTCCACCCTTAGTATCTTCTTCCTCTTCTAAATTGTAGTCAACTAACTTCTTATTCTTTGCTTTGACAATAGAATGACTCATCAATCTATTGGAGCACTACGAATTGCTCCAACTCTTACTACCATCCGCCCCAAAATTGTCTTCATCTTCGCTCATAAACACCTATATGATTATTTTGGGCTTCTTCGCCAAAGGGAAGGATTTTTTTAATTTCGTTTTCTTCGCAGGTTTAAAGGTAGTGGCAATGTGTTTTAGGTTGCAAACACCTTCAACAACCATGTTAGATGTAGGGGTGTCCAATGTACCAAAACGAGAGGTAATCTTGGTAGCCCTCATATAGGGGATGCATTTTTTCCAATTATGTCCTTTAGTAACAACTATCTGAGCTAGGTAAAATGATAAAGCCTAAAAATTAAACCATGGTGATAGGGAATGGGTTTCTTGTCCTAAGACCTAGTAGTTTCAACCACATCTTTACCGAACTCTCTAGAGAATTGAGGAGGAAAAATAGAAAATAAATTAAACTATGGTTTTGAAAATGATTCAACAAGGGCATGTGGTAAAAAACATATACCTTAAATCTTCCATCCAGGGTAAAGAACTTTTTGATCATCAAAGACGCTTGATTACAAGGGGTCTTTGATTCCTCTCTGTCAAATCCGTAATGGAGCTTGACCAAATTTTCGTTCTTTCCAAAAAATTGATTCAAACTATAGTTATTCGCGACTTTGATAGTCTTCTTCCATTTGTGCCCTTTAGTAGAGAAGAATAATGTGATTATTGATTGTATTTGATATTTGGTTTTAAGAAATATATGAAACAATAAATGCACTACTCATGTCTCTTTATTGTTGTGGTTATTTATATGATTAATTTCTTTGATCAATATAAAAATAATAGTTATTTACATAATTTAATGTATAGGTTTAAAAGTAAAATTTTATTTTAAATTTTCTATATTATTTAATATTTAAGTTTGAAATAAATTTAAACAAAAGATTTTTTGAAAGATATTTAAAATTTTTTTTTTTTTATATTCAAATATAATTATATTATATTGCTAGTTATTTTTAGATATAAGAAAATGTTCAAATATTCAAGATTTTTATTTTCTATAAGTATAAGATTATAATTTAGAAAATTTTATTTATGTTATTATGTCAAGAGGCATAACCATACAATGACACCACTGTTCTTATCCGTGTCATAAAAATAAAAAGGATAATACTTGTTTTCTCCCTTATCAAATCAGGATTGACAATTTGTCTTCCACTCTAGATTGTTGTTTTTATGTTTTCTTTTCAGAATAATGATTTTTAAAATTTGATATCTATTGGCATCTTCTTCATGAATTTTATTTATAAAATATAGCTATCCTAGTTTTTTAGTTAGTTGCGTATCCAGTTTTGTAAACATGTCTTGATATATACATATTATCAATTGGTTCAATATTTTGTGAAGTAAGGTTTATTTATCTAATGTTTATGCTTTTTAGTATTCACTTATTCTCACACTTATACTCCCTAACTTATCTTTATATGCGTACATAGACCTTTTCTTATATCCCCCATTCATTGCAAAATATCCCTTCCTTTACTCCTGATGCTTGTTACCAACTTGGATTTGATCATATGGAGATATTCCCATAATTCTTGAGGTAACCTTGAAATTGTGGTATTGTTTCTTTTCTTTTCATAGTTTAAAATTCAAATTTATAGAACGAGCCCTTCTATCTTTCCAATTCAAAGTTGACTATGTTAGTAATAACTGAGAGGGGGGGGGGGTGAACCAGTGGCCTCAATAATTTATCCTTCAAACTTAACCACTAATCAATAAATCTCACATTATTATGTCCCTACAAGATGTATGCCATGAAATACGAATAATGATTAACTGTCTGTTGGTTTTCTCTATCAATCCTTATTCTTTCTTGATTACCGATAAGTAGTATAACTATTTACTAAAACTCAGTAAATAAGCAGAGTATATCTATCAATCCAGAGTTAGCTATGTAAGATGCAAGACAGTAAAGAAATGAATAATACACACATAACACATGAATTTTAACATGGAAACCCTGTTAAGGGAAAAACCACTGGGACCGGTACCCCAAATTTTCACTCTTCTAAAGTGAGCCCTGTTAGGAGCCAACCTTGTTAAAGGTTACAAACACACTGTTAATTGTGACCTTATTAGAGGATTTTATGCATAGAGGTGGTCACTTAGTATCGGGCATCTATTGCTACCGTCCTTGAATCAGCCTCCTTCTTAGACTGTCAATAGGTATTGGGCAAGTCCAATGCTACTTTCATGAATCAACCTTTTTGGCACTCCTTGAGATGTACCTCAATATATAGAAGACTGTTAAGTCCTGCTTAGTTAAGAGACTTGATGCTTCAATGGTTAAACTGAAACACTATGACCTGTTCATATTGCAACTTGAATTGTAGATTTTCAGATCTATTTAAGTACATTACCCCTCTGACCAATGTATCAATTTAATCCTTGTGCTCCATACTTTTTTCTATGTGATGTTGTGCTCATTGTTTGTTGATGTCTGCAGAATTCCTTTGCTCTTCCTTCAGCTTGCTTGATCAGCACTACATGAAGTTGTTCTTCATCAGTTCTTCTTTAGAATCCTATTTCTATTCACTCCCCTTAATCCCATTCGTAAATGAATTAATCTTGTCTCTTATATAGACATAATATTCATTGATTCTTGATTCTTGGTGTGATAAACAATCCAGCCAATTAGATAAAAAATCATTACTCCTCATTTGTCTCGTAGATATCTTCTTTCCAACTGTACAAATCATCTTTAAATCAATCACTTATATCTGGTCGAATAAAACAAACTAGGCAACAAGTTAAGTCTATTTTTAGCTCTGCCAGCTAGATATTTTATCATTTTCTGAACTCTCAATTCTATCGGTCACTACTATAGTCAGTCATCGGTGACAACTGACTAATACATTGGTGAGACTCCAGTTAGCTTCGTGATCTCCATCCGTCGGGAATCATTGGAATTTTACTCATCGGGCAACCTTCTGACTTTTCTCATCGGGCATCACTGTGGTTTTTCTTTGTCGGGCAACACTATGCTTCTAATCATCGAGTATCACTGTGACTATTCTTCTTTGCTCTATCCGTCGGTGTGCACTTCGTCGATATTGTTTGTCACTTAGTGAATACTTGACTTTTATGCATTTTTGAAAGCATAACTTTGGTTCCTTTGGTTCTTTGAAGTCTTTGACATTATGTACATGACCATATAGATGATATAAATTTGACATCAATGACAATACATTCCATTAACTGATTTAATGACCTGCATTATCTTTCAACTTAACATTATCAAACATTCAATCAGTTGCATGTCGTCAATCTCTCCCTTTGGCATTGATGGCAACATACTATATTATCACATTATATGATTTCTAATACAATATGAAATACAACAGTTGAGATTCATCAAACTACCAATCTTTTGTTCTGTTAACCGATAAATGTTTGACCATCGGTAAGCTCTGTTTTAGCTTAGATTTGATTCTTGCACCTCTCTGTCTTTTGATGTGTTGAGTTCTCTCCTTGTGTCAATTTCTCTCCCTTAATTATTCTTCTCTTTTGATGTCTTTTCTCTTGTCAGCAACTCTCCCTTTGTATAATCTTTCCATATAATTTCTCTCTCTAAGGATATAATCTCTCCCTGTTGGAGTAATGTGATAATGGATAGTCTTTCTCCTTTTACAGAAGGATGTGATAATATGGATAATTTCTCTCTCTCTCTTTGACAGCAATGCCAAAAAAATATCTCATAAATATCTGACATTAATGTCAAACAATTGTTTCTTTCCATCCATAATATATTCCTTGAATTTTCCTTATCCATCAGCAATACAAAAATATGCTCTTGTACTCGATGTTGATATATACATGTCTATATATAGATGTAGCTTTGAATTTCATCTCTTTTCTGACATCAACATTACTGATATTCTGATAATATGTAGGCTGATGCAGCCTTCTAGTCATTTTACTAACTGGTAGACAAGGGTTTGACCCCTTGTCTCTTTCTCAAGTATTCAAATGTATTCTTGGGCAATGGCTTAGTGAAGATATCAGCTAATTGTTCTTTGGATTGCACATGCTCAAGTGTCACCTCCTTTGCTTGAAATTGTTCTCTTAAATAATGATACTTGATTTCAATGTCTTTAGTCTTAGCATGCATGACTAGATTCTTGGAAATGCTTATTGCACTGGTGTTATGACAATAGATAATTACTGGTTTTAGGACCTTCAAATGCATACCTTCTAGTAATTGTTTGATCCATGCAATATTTGAGCAATTTGCAGTAGCAACAACATACTCTACTTCTACAGTAGAGTGAAAGATGCATCCTTGCTTTTTGCTAATCCATGTGACAAGTTTGTCACCCATAAAGAATGCTCCTCCAGTTGTGCTCTTCCGGTCATCAAGATTTCCAGCCCAATTAGCGTGGATAAACACCTTAAGTTCAAATTTTCCTTCTCTTGTATACCATAAGCCATATTCCTTGGTATTATTCAGATATCTTAAAATTCTTTTCATAGCAGTCATATGTGATTCCCTGGGGTTAGCAGAAAATCTAGCAACAATTCCTACTACATGTGCAATATCTGGTCTAGTGTGTACAACATACATGAGTTTTACAATCATTGATCTATACAAAGTCTAATTTACCTATGATGTCTTTTCCTCCTTTTTCAACTTACATCTAGTATCCATCGGTGTTCCAACTGGTTTGGAATCTTCCATCTTAAATATTTTTAGGACCTCTTTAATGTATTTGGACTGTGTAATGAAAATTCCTTCACATTGTTGCATGATTTGTAGACCAAGAAAGAACTTGATCTCTCCAAACATAGACATCTCAAACTCTTTGCTCATCTCATTAGAAAATGATTTGCATAGCATATCATTTCCTCCAAATAAGATGTTGTCAACAAATATTTCAGCAATCAAAGTGTTAGCATCAGTATCTTCCTTCAAATAAAGATTACTGCTTTCACTAGTCCTTACAAATCCAATACTTATAAGATATGAATGAAGTCATTCATACCAGGCTCTTGGAGCTTGTTTCAGTCCATATAAGGCTTTATGAAGTCTACATACCATGTTCCTCTTGTCTGGATCTACATACCCTTCTGGTTGCTCAATGTATACCTCTTCTTCAAGTATTCCATTTAGAAATTCTGACTTAACATCTATCTAGTATACCTTGAATCCTTTGAATGCAGCATAAGCAAGTAGTATTCTTACACCTTCTAGCTTACCAATGAGTGCAAAGGTCTCTCCATAGTCACTACCTTCCTCTTGTGCATACCCCTTGCATACTAGTCTTTCTTTGTTTCTTGTGACTTCTCCATTCTCATTCAGCTTGTTCCTAAATATCCATTTAGTACCAATGACATTATTTTCATCTGGTCTTGTCACAAGTGACCATGTCTTGTTCTTCTCAATCTGCTCAATCTCATTATTCATATCACTTATCCATTCTTCATTATTGAGTGCAGCATTGACAGGTTTTGGCTCAAACTCACAAATAAAAAAACTCGTGTTTAGAGACTTACTTCTTGTTCTTGTACCAACTTTCTTATCTCCTATTATCTGGATCTCTAGATGGTTCCTTCTTACATATCTGTCGAGAACTATTTCATCTCTTTGTCTATCATCTTGATCATCATTTTTTCGTTCATTCCGTTCTTCATCACCTTGCACATTATTTTTTTTATTATCCTGACCGTTGGTATTTGCAGCCTGACCGTCGGTTACAACATTCTTTTGCTCTAGAATTAAGCATTGTTGCTCGGAAAGAGTGTTAGGTTCTTCACAGTATACAAACTTGTTGTAGTCCTCTGGTTCTTTTGTGATTTCCAACTCATTCTTTTCTGCAAATTCATCTATCTTCACATTTGCACTTTCAACAATTTTGATAGATTCCTTAATAAGACATTTATAAGCCTTGCTTTTGGTGGAATACCATAGAAAGATATCATCATCACTCTTGGCGTCAAGATTTCCATTTCTATCATCCTTTAAGACATAACATTTAGTACCAAAGATTTTGAAGTAACTTAAATTGGGTGTTCTACCATACCATACTATAGCTCATAAGAATTGTACTCTATTTAATGTGTAAACAATAGTACTGACAACTTCCCTCCAGAAGATTTGGGTGATGCCTTTCTCTATCATCAGTTTTATAGCACAATCAACTATGGATCCGTTCCCTCTCTCCACAATCCTATTTTGTTGTTGTGTCCTTGGTGTAGAAACCTATCTTTTTATATCATGCTCATTGCAGAAATTAGTGAATTCATCTGATATAAACTCTCCTCCTTTATTTGATCTCAAGCATTTCAAATCCTTACCACTTTGGTTTTCTACCATAGCCTTATACCATTTAAACATCTTGAATGCTTTGGATTTATCTTTTATAAACATAACTGTCATCATTCTAGAGTAATCATCAACAAAGAGAATAAAATATCTATCTCCATAATAACTCTTTGTCCTCATTGGTCCACATAGATCAGTATGGACTAATTATAGAATATCATCAAATCTATGGGTTTTACTTTTGAACCTAGACTTTGTCATCTTACCTTTTTGACAATTCTTATACATGATGTTGTCAGGCTTTGACATCGTCGGTAAGCCTTTTACATTTCTCCTTTTGCTTATCTTCATCATGTTGTCAAAATTCACATGACACAATCTTTTGTTCCACAACCATATGTCTTCATTTCTAGTCATTAATAAAGTGGTGTTAGTATCATTCAGATAGAATAAGTTACCTTTTGTCTGTTCACCGGTACCAATCAATCTTCCTGATTCATTGAAGAACTTTGCCTTCTTATTCTCAAATGCTACTCTGTGACCTGAATTATTCAGCTGAGAAACACTCAATAGATTATAATTCAATCCTTTTACCCAATAATCATTTTCACATTTAATCAGGTTATTCAACATTATAGTTCATTTACCTTAAACTGGACAAGGTGTATCATTACCCATTTTTACTGTACCACCATTATAATACTCAAAAGTATTAAACTTTCCTTTGTCACCGGTCATGTGGTGAGTGCAACCACTGTCTATAATCCATATTTCATTCTTTAACCTTAGTTATGAGTGTAGTTTCTACATACCTTTCATCTTCATCTGAATCATCTTTCACAACCACAAACACCATCTCAATGTCTTCATCAGGTTTGGTGTCAGTAACTTCATCTTTGCAACCAACTAGGTAGCTGGCTTTCTTGCCTTTGTCCTTGTAGTCTCGGGTATCTCTTCTTTCTGATTGTTGGTAACTTCTATAATATTTTTTATCACCTCTGTCAGATTTATTCTCAAAAGATTTTTCATCAACTCTGTCATCTTTTCTTCTTTTAGGACATCTTGCAACAAAGTATCCAATCTCTTTACAATTAAAGCATACAAGTGGTAACTTTCCTTTGTATTTACCTTTGCCTTTGTGCATTCTTCTAGCTGTAAGTGCTTCTATTTCATCTAGATCTTCTTCTTCACTTTCACTTTCACTTTCACTATCTCTTCTAGATGTGTGTCTATAACTTGATTTTCTTATTCTCAAAGAATATTTAAATGCAGACTCTAAGTTTGGTAAGACACTATTATCAAAGTTATTCATCTCAAATGAAAATAGTCTACCAATTAAGCTATCAAGAGAAATTGTATTGTTTTCTACTGCTCTCATTTCTTGAATGGCAGAAACTCTAATAGCATATACAGGTAGTAAGGTTCTTAAGATTTTACTTACCATTGTCTCCTCTTCAAGTGTACCTCCAAATCCTCATATAGCATTGACTACTTCTTTTATTCTTGTGTTGTACTGTGCAATGTTTTCTCCTTCTTTCATTATGAGATTAGCAAACTTTCTGTTGCCCATCTTCCCTTTCCATGAAAATTGGCCTAGTCTGCCCTGTCTGGCTTTTCTCTGTCATGGTTCCTAGGTCTTGGCTCTGCTTAAACCCTTAAATTCTAAGTTCTTAGGTGTTAAACGATATTTTTCTAAACCCTAAGCCATGTCCTTATATTTCATCGTTACCTTTTTCAAGTCACTTATGGCATGTGCTATTTTTCAAGTCGCTTGATCGCTTCAGCCTGGGCGAATATTCTTTTTTTATCTCCCGACTTGGCTACCTCTCTTCGGTCACATAATCGCCAGATCTATGAGCAAGTCACATAAAGAATGGGGCCCACCTTCAGTCGGGTGATCGCGTGAAGAAATGGCAAGTCAAAGAAATGTCTCCCGACCTTGCGCCTTTTTCATGTCGCATGATCGCTTGATTAGCTCAGTCAAACAGTTAGGCTCTTTCTTCAGTCACGTGGTCTCGTGATTAAATGGTGATTCAGAGATAACATTCCCGACCATGCAACTAACTATTTCATGTTAAGTGATTTCCTTCAGTCGGGATGTCGCTTGAGAAAGAGCTATGACTCAGTTGTTCAGAAAGTGTTACATGGACAAAAGAAAAGATGACATCTGTCACGAGGCTAGTAGTTGTCGAGTGATCGCCAGAACAAGGAAATGGGTCACGTCACTTTGAGACTTGGTATCTTTTCCCTCATTCGTGTGATCGCTAGATAACTTAAGGGTAGGCTTAGTTATTAGGCGATTAAATGCTAGCCGTCTGATGCAAAGAACAGATGATCCAACGGCGAACGCGTGGTCGGGTGATCAAAGTTCCCTACAGAGAAAGTTCTCCCGACTCAGCACCTTGGGGCAGTCGGATTGTCGCTAGAATAGAGAAAGGCACGTGCTTCAAGTTAAAAGTAAAGACATAGGATCACCCGACTCAGCGACTAAGGGTTGTCGTGTTATCTTGAAAGGAGGCATGAGCATCTGACGATCAGGTGACAAGCTGTGATGGTTAAAAGGTAGCAGTTAGGTGCTGGGTCGCTAGAGGAATGATGAGTTAAGAAAATCTCCTTGCGACTTTGATTTTACACAGTCGGGAGGTCGCTAGAAGTAACTCAAGTTCCCAGGGGTTAAGAAAAGAACAGTGTCGCTGGGTTGTGAGATATAACCATGATTAAGGACTGATGCTCGCGACTTAGAGACTAGCCGTTGTCGCGTGGTTGCAGGAATTTGAATTTAAATTTCTGGCGGCAAGTTTAACACAGAGAGCACTCAGCAGCCATGATTCCTGTTTTCTTGTATTCCAGAATTGATGAGAGGGGTTTCTAGTCACAGGAAATCATACACAGAGTAGTCTGTTGATCCCCAGAATACTATGTTTCAATAATATTTAAAAAAAAGGAGGAAATTCAACGTGTTGCAGAGCAGAACAAAAATATGACTGAGTTTCTAAAAGTGCCACGAGGAAGGAGAAGAAGTCCTGGGCGATGATAAGATGAACACTTGGCTATGCACTATTCACAGACAAGAGAGGCAGTTATTGCAGAGAAGTATAGGTGAACAGGTGTGCATGACTATTCAGACTGAACATAAATGTTGCTAGCCGCCATTTAACAAATCTGATTCCAAGTGCCAGATCGAGGAGGAGCATGAAATATTCCAAGTGCCAGATCGAGAAGGTCAGGAAAATATCCATGAATATCTGTTTTGACTCGGTCATTCTCCATGGCTTTCTCTCTCTCTTTTCCTCTCTCCTGTTTTTTAGGGTTAGGGTTTTCATGATCATCCGAAGCTTGTTGCATCCTAAGGGATCCCAAGATGGTCATAGCCATATATATAGAAAAAAGGTTTCATTTTTTAGAGAGTTCCATTTTTATTCAGAAAAGCATGCTTCGTGACATTTTTCTGTCCTTAGTATATTTTTTGTCTAAGTCTGTAACTCATTGGACGAAGGTAGTCTGATACTTGTAGTATTTTTTCTCCTGTGTCTAATTCTTTCATCCATCTACTTCTCTTCTGATTCTATGACAGCTTGTTGTTATCGTAATTACCTTGTGCCTCATTTTATGTAATTCATGTTTATCCTCTTTTGCAATCAATAACTGTGTAGATGTTTTACCCTTTATTGATCAAGCTGATTCTGGTTCATTGTGTGTTGTGTATTTTTTGCTTGGGTTACTGTATTGTGAAGTTTTCTCTTCCCTTGTAGTAATTTTAGTCTCTGACCTTCACGTGTTTGCTAAGAATCATGTGGTAGAAGTTGTGTTAGTTGAGTTATATGGATGTGTAGTGCAGTTTCAAG
>MU227431.1:521997-536148 GCA_018584345.1 Thuja plicata
GGTGCATCCTGATAGTAGAGGAAGCCGGCCTTCTCTGGAGATTCAACCTCATAGTTCAAGTCCCACAGCTTGGAGGTTGATTCCATGTTTCACTAGGTTGTTGTTAGAGAAGCTTTCAGCAAGGGTGGAAACCTCAGTGACAACACTTTCCTCTAAGGTTTTCTTCCTTGGCTCTCATAAAATTTGTATCACCTCCATGTACAAGCTTCAGTTTGTCCCACATCTTCTTTGCAATTTTGCAATCTTTGACATCTTCAAGTTCAACATCAGAGAGTGAGGAAGAAAGCTCTATGACCATGCATTTGTGCTCATGCTTCTCTCTCAATTGATCTACTGTTAATACTCCTGTGGGAAACACATATTCAATATCTAGGAATTGAGTAACATCATTACCAATACCTGATAAGTGGATTCTTATCCTACTTTTCCATGAAGCAAAGTTGTCTTTGTTCAACTTGGGCACATCTAGTTTGTTCATCTTGTGATCTTGACTTAGGTCTTGAAACCTTCATTTCTAAGCACACAAGCTCTGATACCAATTGTTAGTAATAACTGAGAGGGGGGGGCATTGAATCAGTGGCCTCAATAATTTATCCTTCAAACTTAACCACCAAACAATAAATCTCACATTATTATGTCCCTATAACATGTATGCCATGAAATACTAATAATGATTAATTGTCTATCAGTTTTCTCTATCAATCCTTATTCTTTCTTAATTACCGATAAGCAGTATAACTATTTACCAAAACTTAGTAAATAAGTAGAGTATACTAATCAATCTAGAGTTAGCTATGTAAGATGCAAGATAGTAAATAAATGAATCATACACACATAACACGTGAATTTTAACATGGAAACCTTGTTAAGAGAAAAACCACTAGGATCGATACCCCAAATTTTCACTCTTCTAAAGTGAGCCCTATTATGGGCCAACCCTGTTAAAGGTTACAAACACACTGTTAAGTATGACCTTGTTAGAGGAGTTTATACATAGAGGTTTTCACTTAGTATTGGGCATCTATTGCTACCATCTTTCAATCAGCCTCCTTCTTAGACTATCAATAGGTATCGGGCAAGTCCAATGCTACTTTCATGAATCAACCTTTTTGGCACTCCTTGAGATGTACATCAATATATAGAAGATTCTTAATTCCTGCTCGGTTAAGAGACTTGATGATTCAATGGTTAAACTGAAACACTATGACTTACTCATACTGCAACTTGAATTGTATATTTTTAGATCTATTTAAGTATATTACCTCTCTGAGCAATGTATCAATTCAATCCTTGTGCTCCATACTTTCTTCTCTGTGATGCTATGCTCACTGTTCGTCGATGTCTGCAGAATTCCTTAGCTCTTCCTTCAGCTTGTTTCATCAGCACTGCATGAAGTTGTTCTTCATCAGTTTCTCTTTAGCATCCTCTTTCTATTCACTCCCCTTAATCCCATTTGTAAATGAATTAAGCTTGTCTCTTATATAGAAATAATATTCATTGATTCTTGATTCTTGATTCTTGGCGTGATAAACAATCCAGCCAATTAGATTTAAAGCATAACTCCTAATTTGTCTCATAGATATCTTCTTACCAACTGTACAAATCATCTTTAAATCAATCACTTATCTCTGGTCGAATAAAACAAAGTAGACAACAAGTTAAGTCTATTTTTATCTCTGCCAGCTAGATATTTTGTCATTTTCTGAACTCTCGATTCTATCGGTCACCACTGTAGTTAGTCATCAGTGACAACTGACTGATCCATTGGTGAGACTCTAGTTAGCTTTGTGATCTCTGTCTATCGGGCATCATTGGAATTTTACTCATCAGGAAACCTTCTGACTTTGCTCGTCGAGCATCACTGTGGTTTTTCTTCATCGGGAAACACTATGCTTCTGATCATCGGGTATCACTGTGTTTGTTCTTCTTTTTTCTATCCATTGGTGTGCACTTCGTCCGTGTTGTTTGTCACTTAGTGAATACTTGACTTTTATGCATTGTTAAAAGCATAAATTTGGTTCCTTTGGTTCTCTAAAGTCTTTGGCATTATGTACATGACTGTACAGATGATATCAAGTTGACATTAATCACTATACAGTCCATTAGCTTATTTAATGACCTGCTTTATCTTTCAACTTAACATTATCAAACATTCAATCAGTTACATGTCATTAGACTACACACACATTTGCATGAATTAGTGTTATATAGTAGCAATCAAAGACATATAATTTCATTTATTTCACATAAAAATGTATGTCAAACATTCTCACTCATTCTAGAGCATTAATTAAATAACTAATAGTGACATTATTGACAATAAAATACAAGGTTGAGATCTAGATTATTTATTTTAGATAATTTAATACTAGTTTGATGCAGTAAGAAGTTAATTAGAAAACTATGGTGGATAACATATGCAATTTATTACATTTATTCATAAGAACCATGGAACCAATTTACTCATATCTTCGTGTGTGTGTGTGTGTGTGTGTGTGTGTGTGTGTGTGTGTGTGTGTGTGTGTGTGTGTGTGTGTGTGTTTGTGTGTGAATAATGAACTGGGAAAAGGATATGTAGTCAATAGATGTCTTTTGTGGTAACATCTAAGTCATTCTTGTGCCAATTGAAGTATTGTAAGGTACAAGAACATATCTAGAAGAAAATTTCCTTATACTAATAAAAGAACATATAGGTTCCTAAAACCACCCACAACAAATGGAAGACAACTCTGGAGAGAGGTAGGGATCTAAGAAAGAATAAGAGGAGGGAGGACATACTATAAAAGAATATTGGGTGATTATATAAACATCTTCTCATCAAAAAGAGGAGTTGTTCATTCAAAAATATCATATAGTTTTCAATCTTCTTATCAAGGTAGGAAATATTTATAGGATATTTTGACTCATTCATATTCATTCTCAAAGTTAGTTACATATTTTGAATTTTTTATGTCTAGACTAAGATGTATGCATAAGCTATCTTTGTTGTAGTTAAGGTAGTCAGATTTCTCAATGTGGGATGTACCTAAGTGATATGTATATGTATATGTATATGTCTATGTATATGTATGTGTATATATATATCTATGTGTGTGTGTGTGTGTGTGTGTGTGTGTGTGTGTGTGTGTGTGTGTGTGTGTGTGTATGTATATGTATATGCATATCTATTTTTATATGCATGTCTTTGGATATATCTTTTTATATGTATATGTATATGTATATTTATATTTATATTTATATGTATATGTATATGTATACTTATATGTCTATGTCTATGTCTATGTCTATGTCTATGTCTATGTCTATGTCTATGTTTGTGTCTATGTCTATGTCTGTGTCTATGTCTATGTCTATTTCTGTGTGTGTGTGTCCACTTTTAGGTCCATCCGCTTCATTTGCATTAAATGAAATTCATCCATTCCTCACTTAGTTAAATATGTTGCGAATGAATACTTATTTCTTATAGGTATCCCAAACCATAAAAACCAATCATATTGTTATAATTCTATGATATATATAGCATTTAGGAGTCTATTTGGTTTATTTGGGTATCATGTGTTGTTAGTTGTAGCTACTTAATAAAATATTGATATAATGTGGAAACATTGTTAAAACATTCTTCCAATATTTTGATATTACCATCCAAATGTATATGACCATTTCTCTATTTCTGATATATGATATTCAATTTTTATTTTCCATACTTTTAGATTATTTGTTATTTTATATTTACTTTATTTTCTTTCCCTCATTATCATGTATGATCCATTAATACTCTAACTAATTTTTACCAAGAGAGATAAGGAGACTATAGTGTAGAGATCTATACCCAAAGTTATCTTATGTAGTTAGTTTCTACCCTCAAGGACATAGTAAGAGAATTAAGCATTAATGATAGGAATAGATAACTTATACATTGACATAAACATAGAAACCATTCATCCATAACACACATCTAGACTCTAATCTTAATGATCTTCTATTATAGCTTTGTATCAAAATGCAAGTTTGAGTCTCTTCTATTATATATTGTTCATTATGAAGGAAAATGAGCACAAATCATTATGAAGTAGGATATCCAAACAAAGGTAAAAATATTCATAAATTAGTTTTAAGTCCACATAGTTATATTTTTACATGTGGATGTGGATATTGAAAATGGATATTATGGGGAATGTCCAAATATTGTACTAGAATAGTGATAGCTAATCCATTAGTGTGCTTGCACAAGCCTAACCAGGAGTCTTACTATTTCTAGTATTCACAAGACCCTACCCTCTCTTATAGGATATTTCAAGACCTTTCTTAGCTAGCCTAGGACTTCTCAAACACCACTCTATGAGTTGGTAGCTTTTGTGCTTCACTTAGGGGTATCTATCAACAAAGTTTACTTCAATCCTTTGCTCCTTCTTGGAAGACTCCAAGTGCTTTCTCAACTCCTCTTCTTAAAAAGTGTTGCAGGTGGTGTAATCCATGCTTGGGAAACTTCTTTAACTCCACTTGATCCCATTTGGAAAGGTCATCAAGACTTTCCCAAATGATCTCAAGGCCCTTAGTGAATTTGGTCTTTTAGGCCTAATAATCAATTAGCCCTAATCAGCTAGTTTTTCACACTTCTTTCACAACTTTCCCAAATAATCCCAAAAACTAGTTTATATTATGATACCCTTTTGCAAGAAATTAAATATTTTGTAGGTCTTAGGATTCTACGGTCTCCATACAGTGGATTCCTACAATTAAGGGCCAATAGGGCTAATTGGGATATTTTGGTGTAGTTTTGTGATTTCTATTTCAAAATGTATCTCAATGGATTGGATAAGGCCTAATCTTTCTAGGAGGTGTCTGTAGGACCTCTATGCTCACAAAACCATGCTTGGTTTCATCCTTCCAATCATTCCCCTACAATCAAACACTATTAGTTCACTAGAAAAATCCTAACCGAAAATGTAAGGAAACCTAATAAACAAATTTTTTGGGTTGACATTCCAAGTTTGGCATCCAAAAGTCAAGTCCCATAACAATCTCGTGGCCAATCCCAAGGATACAGATGAGTGTCAGAGATATTGGATATCAGTGTTAGGAATAACAGTCGAGAAGACAACTGAGAGGGGGGGGTGAATCAGTTGTAATCTAGATTATTAAACTTTATACTTTATAAACCAAATCTGCAAATGTAAATGATAACAGAGTAATAGAAAACACCATAAAACAATATTTTTTGTCGAGGAAACCCTGTTAAAGGTAAAACCCCAATGGGAATTAACACCCACAAATAAAGTACTAAGAGCATAGTATCCCTGTTAAAAGATATTAGCCCTGTTAGGAGCTTGTTACAACATTTTAGTACACAATCCTTGTTAGGAGATAGACCCTGTTAGGAGTCAAAGAAAATAGTAGGCTCACTGCCAAGGCACACTTCCCAAAGAAGGTTAAAGCCACCCTCAAGGATTTACAATCCAAATCAAGTGTATACAACAAATACACATTCCAGTGAACTGTCAGATAGCAATTGTCTTTGCTTGGTCAGTTCCAATGATGTATCAACTCTACTTTGTATCTAGCAGTCAACAACCTTTGTAGCTTCCACACTTCTCTTTCTTTTCTCTGTCACACTTCTTCTTAAGAATTTATCTTTCATATATACCCTCTTACAATAATTCATTAGGTCAGCCAGTTAAGCTTTCCTAATACATAATTAACTAGGTCAGCCAATTAAGGCCTTTCGTCATACAAATAATTACATAGGCCCTTTCTAAGATACACACGGTATCTAAAAAAAGTATACAAAATTTACAACTCATTACATATACTTTCAGATCTGCAATTCATGCTCTCAATTAATTTTACATGCTACATGTTTGAAGTCGGCCAGGAAATAGGTCTTCTCAAGAATACACGCCATAGCTAACGTCATCAGTAGCCAATCAAAAATAAAACTCAACCCATTACTCTATCATATGTCATCTATCCATTAGAATTCTCACAAGTTCTCAAATATCTTTTCCAGAAATATATACCCAAAACACAGAGACCTACTCTGTCTAGAATCACAATTATAGTCCAGAAAACTAGTCTTCACTAAATCAACTGTAACATCCATAGTAGGTAATATAAAGTCAAGTGACCATAGGGATAAGGTCATCACACATCCTTCTACACAAGTCTAGCTTCGATCATTCTGATTCATTTGTATAGTGTGCGTACATTGCATCTAGTTAAGTAGCCAGTATGTCTTCTTCATATAAATATATGTTGACATCAGTGACAAAACATGAATATCAACAACATGATCAGTAACCAAAACTGATATCATCCAATAATCCCCCCCTTTGGCATTGATGGAAACATATGGGAAAATCCATATCTATCAACCCAAAAGTACTCACTATCAATACAATCTTCTCAATATCCTTAGCACAAATCTCCCCAAAATAGTAGGGATTTTCACATAGATTTCTTCTCCCTTTGGCAGAAATGGAAAAGGGTGCCTTACTTCATTTGTAGTCTTCTGTAAGATGTATCTTTTTCAAATATTCATGTCCAATCTGCTAGGTGCAAGATCACCCAAATGTATTCCATAGTATTCTCCTGCGATCACTCCCCCTAAGGAGTAGATCCATACATCAAATCCAGAGAATGATATATCTCTATGATCCACTAGAATGATGCAAATCTACATCATTTTGTTTTCACTGGGAGGGGCCATGACCCCAAGCATGCCTCTGAGATATTCAAAAGCATCTTTTGGCAAAGGTTTAGTAAATCTATCTATTATCTGTTCCTTTGTGCTAATATACTCCAGTTTAATCTCTCTATCTGCTACCTTCTCCCTTAAGATATGATACTTGATGGAAATATATTTAGTCTTTGAATGCATTATAGGATTCTTTGACATATTCATTGTGTCGGTGTTATCACAATGGATAACCATTGGTTCTTTGAAAATTATTTCGATGTCCTTCATCATTTGTATCATCCAAACAACTTGTGTACAGTTTATTGCTATAGCAACATACTCTGACTCAATAGTAGATTGAGCAATACAGTTTTGCTTCTTGCTCAACCAAGACACCAGCCTTTTTCTATGGAAAAATGCTCCACCACTTGTGCTCTTCTTTTCATCTACATTACTTGCCCAATCAGCATCAGTAAAATCCTGCAATGTAAAATCATCAGATTTTTCATACCATAATCCATACTCTACTGTCCCCTTCAAATATCTGAAAATTCTTTTCACAATAACAAAATGTGTCTCTTTAGGATCTGCCTGATATCTAGACATAATTCCAACTACATTGGTAATATCTAGTCTAGTGTTTGTCAAATATTGTAGACCTCCAATCATTGATTTGTACTTAGTCTGCCCAACACTTTGAGTCTCATCATCTTTAGTTAGTTTTTTCCTTGTCACCATGGGTGTTCCAATAGGTTTACAATCTTCCATTCCAAATTTCTTCAATATTTCCTTTAGATACTTGGTCTGAGATATAAATATGCCATTCTTACTCTGATTAATTTGCAAACCAAGAAAGAATTTCATTTCACCAATCATTAATATTTCAAAATTATTCTCCATTTCTTTAGCAAACTTCTTACTCATTTTATCATTTCCTCCAAAAATGATATCATCAACAAAAAATTCTATAATTAAGATTCCATCTTCATCAGTTCTTAAATACAAATTACTATCTGCATTAACTTTTTTGAAACCAAGACGAAGTAGATGTTTATCTAGTCTTGCATACCATGCCCTTGGTGCTTGTTTATGTCCATATAGTGCCTTCTGCAGTCTACAAACCATGTTTTCATCATCTATCAAAGGAAAACCATCAGGTTTCTCAATGTACACTTCTTCTTCTTGATCACCATTCAAGAATCTTGATTTCACATCCATCTAATACACTTTGAAGTCTTTATGTGCAGTATAAGCAAGGAATAGTCTCACAGCTTCCAATCTAGCAATAGGTACAAATATTTCTTCATAGTCTATGCCTTCTTGTTGTGAGCAGCTTTTACATACTAGTCTAGCCTTGTTCCTTACCATTGTGCCTTCCTCATCCATTTTGTTTCTAAAAACCCACTTAGTGCCAATCACATTCTTGTTCTTAGGTCTTGGAACCAATTCCCAATTATTGTTCTTCTTTATCTGCTCTAGTTCTTCCATGGCTTTAGTCCAAGATTCATCTTTACATGCTTCGTCAGTAGTCTATGGTTCAACTTGAGAAATCAAACAGATCTCATCTCTAACTTTAGATCTAGTCATCATTCCTTTTCTTGCATCACCAATAATTTTTTCTTTATGGTGGTTTTTCTTTACATACCTTGGTGTCTTTAATGTCTCAGTAGCTTTTGCATGTTCTTCTTCTTCAATCTCATTCTCTATCATCAAGGGTCCTTTAGGTTTAGTAGAAACTTCTCTTGATTCTATTATCTGACCACAATCATACATTCTTTCCTATATTTTAAATTTCTCATCTATCCTCACATTGGTGCTTTCAATTAGTTTCCTCAGCCTTAGATTGAAACATGTATATGCTTTACTCTTAGTAGAATAACCAAGAAAGATTCCTTCATCACTTCTAGCATCAAACTTGCCTATTTCATCATCTCTTTTGATATAAAATTTACTACCAAATATTCCAAAATATTTCATAGTAGGTGCATGATCAAACCATAATTCATAAGGAGGTTTATTTGTACCTTCTCTGATCTAAATTTTTTTTAACATGTAGATAGCAGTGCCAACTACTTCTCTCTAATGAACATGTGATACATTTCCTTCCAGCAACATAGTCCTTGCAACATCTAATATGGTTATGTTTCTTCTCTTTGCTATCCCATTCTATTGTGGAGTTCTAGGAGTTGAAGTCTGTCTATGTATTCCATTTTATTCATAGTATGTGTTAAATAGTTCTTATGTAAACTCTCCTCTGTCTGATCTCAAACATTTCATCTTTAAACCAAATTCATTCTCAACTTTTTCTTTGAACAACTTGAACTTGTATAATGCTTCAGATTTCTCTCTCAAATATGTAACCCACATCATTCTAGAAAATTCATCAACAAAAAGTATTAAATACCTTTCACCATAGTATGATCTTGTTCTTGTAGGACCACATAGATTTGTGTGCACCAGACCCAACTTCCCTTTTGCTGAATAAGCTTTGGTCTTGAAAGTGCTTCAAGTCTATTTCCCTATAACACATTTTCTACACATAGTGTTAGATGGCTTTACAATTTTAGGTAGATCTCTAACTGCCTTTTTCATACTTGCGTTCACAATGTTATCAAAATTAACATGGAAAAATCTTTTGTGCCATAACCAGCTGTCATCAACCTTTGTAAAAAAACAAGCAGCTTCAAATGTGTTCAATTCAAATACATTACCTCTGGATTTATTAGCAGATGCTATCAAGTATCCTTTTTTCTCTTGATAGTAAACTTTCCATTTATGAAGTTCAGTTGATAACCCTTGTCCACTAGCTGTCCAATACTCAACAAATTGTGCTTAAGTCCATCAACAAGTAATACATTGTCAGTGTTAGTCTTTCCATCCAAGGAAATAGATCCAATTCCAATAATAATTTTAGGAGTATTTTCACCAAATCTAACAACACCACCATCATGTCTTTTCAAACTTACAAACTTATTTTTATCTCCGGTCATATGATGTGAACAACCACTATCTATGACCCATTCAAGTTTCTTTTCAACTCGAGATACTAATACTTTTTCTTCATGCATAGGTTCATCATCCTTAATATAAATAAATCTAATTTCATCATAATCACTATTCTCATCATTAGATATACCTTCACTAGCATAATATCATTCCTTATCCTTTGAGAACTTAGACTTGAAAAAATTAGGTTTGTGCTTTGGAATTTTTGTAGGACATCTAGATGCAAAATAACCGATCTTGTTGCATGAAAAACATTTCATAGGTAATTTTCCCTCAAACTTACCATTATCTCTCTTTTCTCTTCTAGAAATCAGTGCAACAATTTCATCTAGCTTTCTTTATTCTTCATGTATCTATTCCCATTCATCAGCCTAGGCTCCAAGTTTTTATTTTAGATCATTACTGCTTGTGCTTGCATTTCTAGGTAAGATTCTTTTTCTTTTGTGCATGATTGCTTTGAATGTTGACTCAACCTTAGGTAGAATGTATCCCAATTTTGTGGCTTTAAATGTAGTTATCTTTCCAATCAGCATCTCTCTAGTGAAGTTCGGTGTCAAAGGTATGATCTCCTCTATAGCTTGAACCTTGGTTCTATATGCAGGTGTTAAAGATCTGAGTATCTTTGCAATAACTTATTCCTCATTGTAAGTTCCTCCAGAGTTCCTAATACCAGTAAATACCTCTGTAATCCTTTGTGCATATACTCAGATGTTTTCATATTCTCTCATCTTCAGTGATTCCATCTTTGTCTTCCAGTTCTGTAACTTTGCTTGCTTTGTAAATTTGTCTCCAACATATAGTGCTTCCAGTCTTGACTAGATTTCATGTGCAGAGTCCAAGTCCTTTACTTCCATAAATTCTCCTTCTAATAATGCACTGATTAGGGATTCCCTTGCAACCATATTTCATGAGAATAACTTATTTTGATCTTCAGTGGCTTTCTCTAATTCATCCTTAGTCGCAATATTTTCCTTCTTCTTTGTTATCATCCAGTAGTCAATTCCTAGACATAGCAAATGTATTGTCATCTTGTTCTGCCAACTGTCAAAGTTTTTCAGAGTCAAACTTTGGACTATCCTTCCTGTAGTAAGTCATCTTCAGGATCACCTCAAGTTGTTAAACTTTCTCCCTAAGGACCAATAGCTCTGATAGCAACTTTTAGGGATAATAGTCCACAAGACAACTGAGAGGGGGGGTGAATCGGTTGTAATATAGATTATTAAACTTTATACTTTATAAACCAAATCTACAAATGTAAATGATAACACAGTAATAGACAACACCATTGTTAGTAATAATTGAGAGGGGGGGGGTGAATCAGTGGCACCAAATTTTTATCCTTTAAACTTTAATCCACAAATTAATACACCTCAGATTATTAAGTCCCTACAAGATGCATTCCTTGAAATAATTTCAAATTTAACTGTTTGTCGGTTTTCCTTGTCTATCCTTATTCTTCTTAATTACCGATAGGCAGTAAAAATTATTTACCGATGCTCAGTAAATATGCTAAGTATACCAATCAATCCAGAAATGCATATGTGAAATGTAAAACAATAAAGTAATAAACCATACACACATAACACATGGATTTTAATGTGGAAACCATGTTAAGGGAAAAAAAACCACTGGGATTGGTACCCCAAATTTTCACTCTTCTGAAGTGAGTCCTGTTAGGAGCCAACCCTGTTGTATAGTTAGAAAATGGAAGCACTTCCATTGTAGACATGTTTATCCTTTCGATTAAGTGGTTTGGGGTCATGGAAAGTGCCTTGAATGGGTTCCTGATCTTGACATGGCTTCACCCCTGTTCTGTCCCTCTTTCCACTCCTGTTTAGCCTAATTTCTGCATTATGGACTGCAGATTGGTGATTCTAGGCTTCAGGGTCAAGGTCAAACTTTTAGGTCTATGTTGACCTTGACCCTAACCTAGGACAGGTTCAACCTCGACCTTGACCTAGGGTTCATATCTTGAGGTCTCATAGATTTTGGAGGTCGGCCTTTGCAAAGAGTATTTCCCGCTTCCGGGTTGGTTGTTTAAGGTTCTGAAGCATTGATTCCTAAATTATATTTAATATAGGTCCTCTCCTAGGGTTAAAGGCATTAATTGGAATTTAATCCTCCTATGTAGGCCTCCTTGGAAGATTGTGCCCTAATTCCATATAAAAGGGAAGCTTTCTCTCTCATTTTCTCTTAGAAAAAGCAAGATTGAGAAACAAGAAGTCTTCTAATCATGATCAAGCATTCCTAATTGAGATCAAGCAATCAAGCAAGAAATCAAGCAAACATCAATTCATTCAAGTATCTATTTTCATGAAGGAGATCCATTGGAGGCCATTGAAGGATTGAAGCTACATGGTGCCCTTTTGGTGATCTCTCCATCCATCTTCTTCCAAGCCCCTTCCAAATTCAAGAACCCATTCAAGACTTGGTGTTTGAGATCTACAAGAAAGAGATTGAAGACATCCTACCTTTCTACATTCCACATTTTGAAGCATACTTGTGGATTCAAGGATTCAAATCCTCCACAAGGAATTTTACAAACAAGGTGAATTTATGCATTTACTTTGTCCATTTCTGCAATTTCAATTACATACATTTGAGGTTAATTCCAAAACTGGCGTTTGACCAAGGAAAACCCATCCCCCCAACAAACAATCTCCTTTTTCTTGTAGGTACTGGTACAAAACAATTAATTTGAGACCAGATCTGGATACCCTTTTTGGCAAACTTCTGAGATTCACAAACAGAGTCACTTTCAGATCTATGCAGGTCAGGTTCGACATTATTGGGTCAAGGGTGACATTTGTGGGTCAAGGTTGACCTTTTTCATAAGACAAAATTGGAACGGAAAAAGATTTTTGGTTTTTGTTCGTCTCTGCCTTCCAGTTCGGGATCAACTGTTAGTTTTTCTAGAAACTCAATACAGACCTCAGAAAATAGCATTCTTTGATCTACAATATTTCAAGGTTAGTGCATTTCTCCTACATCTTCAATTACTGTCATATATCATTTCTATGGATATAATTAATAGAATTTAAGGTATCTCCTTTGTTATTCTCCCTCCCAAGTAGTTGATTCATTTGTGTATTAACCCTTCTTTGGGGTTGATCAACTTGGATCTTCCATTTGTGCATTTTGGAATAAAGAGGAACATCTTATCTTCTCCCTAATCACAATTGCAATACATAATCAATTCAATTCAATCAAGGTTAAAAGAATCCAATACAATCTAGGTAATTAAAAAGAACAATCTACATATCAATCACATCCCAATCAATAATCATAAATCAACCCCATTTTACATATTACATTCCAACCCAACACATTTTCTTAACATTTTGGTAACATTCTATTTCTTATGTTACATTTTGGTGAACCCGCGATAGACAACTCTTTCTTTTTGGTGTTAGATTTACATTGTTTATGCTAGATCTTGCATTTTCTTTCAAATTACATTTTAATTCAATAGATCCAAATTTTGTGTTAGTTCATTTTCATTGTATTGGTGTATGAGCTTTACCACATCAAGTCCTACTTATGGTATCCCAGTTAGAAGAAGCCATAGAATTATGGGTTCCTTTGATCCTAAGTCTTCCTCTCCTTTCCTTAGGATCCCAGATGATAATTTAATAACTCATGATTCTAATCCTTCCATAGAGCATAATTTTTCTCACTCATCTCATGATGAAGATGATGCTTTAAGGGTTCCTCCCGAACAAGTGAAAAACCTTTCAACCAAACTTGATAAAATGCAAAATTGGCTTATCCAAGAAAATCATAATCAAGATTATATTCAAGCTATAGAGGCTCTTAAGAAAGTTCTCCATGATAATGATCAAGGTGTTAATTTCTTGCATAGTATTACTCATCTTGTGAATTTGAATGTTAAGCCTTTAACTGAAGAAGCTCAAGAGTTAGGGGTTACACCTATTGTCACTAGTGTAGGACCTTCTTCTGTTCCTCTACCTAGCATTCTTTCTTATACTCCTCCTTTGATAACAACTTCTCTCCCAGGCGTACCTATTCCTGTGAGTGCTCCACTGGTATCTTTACCTACTTCACAACCTTCATATCATAGTGTGCCTTTTACTTATACTAATCCTCTTCCAACTGTGGTTCCTAGTGTTCCCCCAGTTGTGTCTTCTATTTGTGCTACTTCTTACACTTTTCCTAGTGTTCCTAATATTGCTATGCCACCGGTTTCCTCCAATGATTTTACAATCATTAGTTTGGCTCAAACGGTGTCATCTTCACAACAACAACTTTCATCCTTAACCCAATCTAAATTTAGCATTCCTACATGTGATATGGGTAGTCCTTTATCTCTAGACATCATTCATGCTACTGTCCCTCAACAGGCCGATATGCCTCATCTTGAGAATTACAATGGTAAAGGTGATCCTGTTACTCATGTTAAAACATTTCAAATCCTTTGTAGTGATTATGCTCATGACCATAGGATTTTA
>MU227431.1:544218-559646 GCA_018584345.1 Thuja plicata
TATATGTGTGTATATATATATATTATATAATTAATATACTATACTATAATATCTTAATATATAATTAATATAGTACCTTGTATTATATAATATTATAATACATTATAATATATAATAAACTAAATTATTATATTTCTATTGTGTATGATATTATATATTTTATTTAATATAAAAATATTATGTTAAATCTCTCTCTCTCTCTCTCATTATATAATATTTAATAAATTATTATAAATACATATATGCATTATACATAATGCATTCTAGATGTGTATATAAAAAATTTAAGTATCAAAGATCCGATATAAATCCGGTATTTGATACTTTATCATAAGGGTGACAACGCTAAATTCTTTGCACCCTTGTGAATTTTTTGACCATGTTGAAAATATAAAATATTCAATAAGTATAAAATATATGATATTAATCCAATATCCAATACCTAGGCCACACAAAATAGGGCAATGGGTCATCTTGTGCATTCCAACAGTCTCTATATTCTTTTTTCAGACGCCAAACATGGGGTTTTAGATAACAAGAGACAAAATCAAACTTTTTTAATCATCATTTTCATAAACGTGTCATTAGCAATAAATTTTTATCATCTTTTTGGAGGTATAATGGGGAGAAACAATTGTTGAAAGAAAAAACTAAAGAGAAAGCTTACAAAAAAACAAATTAAAGCATATAGACAAAGAGATAGAGAATTTCATAGGAAAAGGAGACAAGGTCTTTCAAATATTAGTGTGAGTGAGACCTTTGCTCACATTTAAATTTTATTTCAAGTCAAGAGGAGACTGGTTTGAAAATATTGAGCATTATTTTGAAAATGAGAATGAAAATGTAGAGCTTGGGAATGAAAATGTTAAGATATTCAATTCAGAATAAAAATATTGAAATTAATTGAGTAATGTTGAAATTGGAATAAAAAATGAGGTTGATGAACCAAATGTTGGAATTGGCATAGAAAATGAATCAAATGAAAATGTTGGAATGGGCATAAAAAATGAAAATGTTTGAATTCACATAGAAAATAAAAATGTTGAAATTGGCATAGAAAATGATGTTGATGAACTGTTTGAAAATTATACAACACCAAATTACTTGAGAAATGAAGTCTCTTATTTGGAAGAAAGACAAAATTTAATTTCAAGACCTTCAAGAGGCCCAAAATGGTTACTTGAAATCAATTGGAACATTATGAGCAATTTTTAAGGCAAGAGGATCGGAAAGAACCATTCGGTTTCGGGATAAAAATCTTTTTAATAATTTTTTTAGCAATAAGACATTGACTAAGCAATGCCAAATTTTTGTACAATTGCCAAATTTGCAAAATATGAGACCCGTGTTAGTAAAATTGAAGATTTGTGTGAACAAGAAGATAGAGAAAAATGTTATTATTGTCAAAAATATTTTTAATGCTTTCAATTCTATTGGAAAGAATAGAAAGGAAAAAGGTAAGAGATCTTCTCATAGGGTTATTAAAACCTCCTTATTAAGTCATCATTTGAGAAAGACTCACTTTATGAGACAAACTTGTGTTGGTTTCAACATAAATAGTAAAACTTTGGATAGAGCATTTGCAAGAAGAGAAAGACTTGATTATCATCTTCAAAATTATATAGTGACTCTTTGTGGTAGGATTCCACATGTTTATAAGAATCTATCCAATAGTGTGAAGGAGTAAATTTAGATATTTTAGCACTCTAACTCAAGAGTGTCACCCAATGTTAAGGATGTCTTGAAGTTAAGAATTGGCATTCGAGACCACACATGGTATCCTAAACATTATTTAGAAGTAAGTAAACAATGTTGTTCAAAAAAATTTCTGAGACACATCCAACATCGCAAATATCACAAAGGGTTTTTGAATCCTTCAATCCATTTTATTGTGTACCTCTTAAGATTCAAAATACTTGTTGTGAATAGCATGTGGATTTTTTAATGCACCATGAACTATTATGCTACATTCATTATACTTTGCATACTAACAAATGTTGCAAGCGTTTGCTGCAAGTCAACTTCCAAAATCATCAAGAGACTTGCTAGATCTATTCTTATGTCATAGAGATGATGGTTGTTTATGCGATACAAATGGTTGTTTAAATGAGAGTACTCACAATGTATTGAATTGTCAAAGTTTTCATATTTTCATGAGCACAGTGAACATGAATTTGGAAATAAAATTGTTCAAAAAAGATATATGAGATAGTGAAATATACTTTTAAGAGTGGAGGTGAAGGTTCAAGATCCAAGTTGGTTACAAAAGAATATAGTTTTGTTAATTTTATTTTATATTTCAATGAATATTTTCTACATGTATGCAAGACATATTCATTAGCCTCAGTGGTTGGATAAAAAATAAAGGATGTGTAAGGACTTTTTCATGATTGGAACTATTATATTAGTGGTTGATTTCACAGAAAACTACACATTGCAACCACAGAATGAGTTACAAACTCAATATTATATAACTCTATCCAATTTTTTATTTTTTTCCACATAACATACATACATGCCTCTTATAGTACAAAATAAGATAGAAAGATAATCATAGAGTATCAATTTTATATGATTCACATTAGATCTCACTCCAATGATTATGTTGAACATTGTCTTGAGAATACTTTTGAATTCTTGCAAGAAATTTTTTTTTCAGTGGATATACATCTCATTTGGTTTGATAACTACATGGGTCAATTTGAGAATGCTCATATATTTTATTTGTTGAGTAGAATGCATGCAGAGAGGGGTGTACCTCATCTTTGGATGTTTTTAAGTTGTGCATGAGAAAGGGGAGCATGATGGAGTAGGTGCATGTGTGAAGAGATATGTAGTTAAGTAGCAATTAAGGATTTTAGTTCCTACATTTCATGATGCTTGTTCTATTGTTGATTGTTGTAGTTCAACATTATCACAGGGAGGGATACTTGATTTATTAGTGCACATATTCTTTTGGTTGGTCGAGGAGTGAAAAATAGGAGACAAATTAGATTTTCAGAAAATTAGAGATTCTTCAAAGAGGGATTCATTTCAAAGCTAAAATATAAGTATATGGACCATTTGGACATGCGATTTGGTTTCTTTTTGTCATGACTATTTTTAGTGTGATTGTGATTAGTGTGAGTCAAGTGAGTGGTTGGATGCATGGTTTCATAATATCTAACTCATTTATTGTAAATAATATCCATGAAAAATGATGACATGGAAAGTTCAATTGAGTATGACCGCATTTCAAATCTTCTATAGCTATTATATGTTTTTCCATTTCTTTCCCTATAAGGGGATGATGAGAGATTGTATTACTTGTTGGCACAATGTCTATAGGAAAATTAAATGCTAGTACAATTGACAAAAAATGATCATGGGTTCAATTATCCTACTTGTTCATTTTTTCTTGTTGGAACATGGCTGTGAACATACAGGATTAGAAAGAATGACATACCTGTATTTGAAGACTATGAGAGGCACAAACCTATTCCCATGTATTTGCACCTTATTATACAAACAAATTTTTTGTTGTTGAAGCATCAAGCCAAACCAAGTACACTAGAACTTTGGACAATTAGTAATGTTGATCGGGAAGAAATATTGGATACTCTTAAGAATAGAGATGACCCTCCAGGCATACTTGAATAGCTCATATCAAATAACTATAAGCTTTATTGTATTCATTGTACTTCGGATCATTACATTCTTTGATTCATTAATTTCATTATGCTTTGGTTCTTTAAATTTTTTTGCTATATGAAGTTATTCCTCTTGTGATTGGAAATGTAGTTGGTTAAAATTATTACAGACATACAATATTTAGGCACACTTGAGAAGCTCATACCAAATAACTGCAAGGTTCATCATGCTCAGGTTCATTACATTATTATGTTTTGGTTCTTTAACTTTTTTGGTCAATAAAATTAGTCTTCTTGTGTCTTGGGAATGTAGGGATTACAAATATGATGGACATACGAGATTCAACAACCATGTTTTAGATTTTATCTTACTTTCTTTGTTCATTTACATTTAGTTAGTATTATTTATTTAATACTTATATTTTGTACACTATTCCAATGCAAATTTCTTCAAGAGTGTGAGAGGTTGGAGATATACATTATGAAGCACAAATATCATAACCAAATTTATTAGTGTGTATCTAGGATTATTTCCTAGAATTGATGTATTTGTACATGATGTAGTTGTATTGTTGATATATGATGCATTTTTATATGAGGACATAAGAAAGAATAAGGAAATGAGTTCATTTGTTCCTTTTCAGAGGAAAAAATTTATATGTACATATTTTTATCATTAGGTAACAAATTTTCAAAATATTTGTAGTACATTTCTATTTCTAATGTGAAATGAAAAAATAACAATCTCTAATAGGATTTCCTACATCCAAATTTACATGTAAATTGCATAAATAGACTTAATCTCTATAGATGGTGTTTATTTTTCATGCATTTAGGTCTATACATAATTACACTATACTCATATTAAGAGGAAAAGATAATCCTTATGACTCCTACCACATGTATCCTAATATGTTAATTAAGCTCTTATAATGTGTTCAATATGGATATCTTATTTCATTATCGAAGTTGATATAGTGAATCCCTCTGACCATTTTTTCTATGTTGTCCTTGGTTTATTAGGATTTTCCTAGGTCCATTACAATTATCCTAGGTTCATTATGGTTGTCCTAGGTCCTATAAATCACTTAGGTTTATTAAGACATTTCTATGAATTTAGGACACATAAGGGACATGGTCAGTAGGGTATGGCATTGTGCGTTCAGGCAAGTCGAGATGCAAAAGGGGACCATGCCTAGGATAAACTACCCAAATAGATACATTTGTTTTAATGGTTCATTCCCATGAAAAAATAAAATGAGATTTAAGCTACCTTGCAACTTTTCATTAAAGTATCTGATAGTTTTTATGTCAACAGAAATTTTTTTGCCCCATGAAAATAGTTTTGATTCTTCAAATCTAAGAGAGGTTAACATAGAGGGACCTCATATGATCCTATATGTTTATATGAATCCTTTACAAGTGCCACATATTTCAATAAATAGTCTCTCAAAATTTCACAATTTTATGCACTTGTGGATCTTAAAGGACATCATTGGTAGCCTATGGTATTGAGCATTCAGGGGAGTGGGGAGGAAAATAATATTGTGCCTAAGGTAAACCTACCCAACCTGATACATTCACATTTATGTTTCATTCCTATTACAAACATAACAAGATTTAGGATACTTTTCAACTTTTTATTGAATGCATCTGATGGTTTTTGCATCAACAAAGAATTGGTGTCCTATTAAAACCACTTTAATTATTCACAATCCAAGATAGGTTATTATGGAGGGGCCTTTCATGACCCTATAGGTTCATACAGATCCTTTGCAAGTTCCACAAATTTCAAGAAACATCGCATCAAATTTTGACAATTTTATGCACTTAAGGGACATTATAAGTAGGGGTGTGGCACCTATTTTTTGGGGGAGTGGGGAGGAAAAATGGGAACATACCTAGGGTAAACCCACCCAACCATATACATTCACACTAATGGTTTGTGTCCACAACAAAAAGAATGAGATTTAGGATACCTTGCAACTTTTCATTGAATGCATCTGACAGTTTTTGTGTCAACAAAAAAACTGCCACCCTACAAAAATCACATTGAGTTTTCAAAATATATGATAGGTTACTATAGAGAGGCCTTGTTTTACCCTTTAAGTTAAGAAAGATCCTTCACAAGTATGATGGATTGTGAGTTGTATCCTGTCAAAATTTGACAATTTTATTTACTTAGAGTACTTAAGGGACATCGTTTATAAAATATGGTGTTGAGAATTCAGGAAAGTGGGCAGGAAAAATGGGACCATGCCTAGGATAAAATCACCCAAATAGATGCATTCACACTAACGGTTCATGCTTACAATGAATAAAATAAGGTTTATCCTACTTGGCAAATTTTCATTGAATACATTTAATAGTTTTGCATCAACAAAAAATATTATAACATAAAAAAGCTACTTTGAATATTCAAAATTTTGCAAGAAAACACCTTTCAATGTTTTACAGTTTTATGCACTTAGAGCACTTAAGGGACATCATCGATAGAGTATGGCACTGAGTGTTCAAGCGAGTGTGGGGGAGAAATGGGACCATGCCTTGGGTAAACCCTAAAAAAAATGCATTTTTTTTATGGTTAATTCCCATGAAAAATGCATTGAGGATGGGGTAGAACTTTCAAGTGCATGTACAAGTGTAGAGGAATATATGAATCTTCCTGAAAATACTAAGGTTGAAGGATCCAATTGTGAAAGTTTTACACCCTTTCAAAAGGAATAAATAATAAATATTTTTACTCCTTAAAGGGTGATAATGGGGAAAGGTTGTGTCTCTTTCCAAAGTGCATTTATGATGAAAAGGTGTGACCTTTCCCTCAAAGTGCAGTCATGCTTAATTTAACTTAGATGTATATTCCTTTTTAATACATGAAAGACCAATATAATTAATGAAGTAGTCCTTAGTCTTCTACTAATGCCTTTATTATATATGAGATATTAGTATCATTAATCACTCTATATATCCCCTTAAGAGGATAGGTTGGTGTTGTGTAGAGATAAGTTGAGTAAATCCTCACAAGGTACGTGAATTCAAAGATGGAATATGGATGGGAACTTGAAGGCTTGAGGGAGACTACTTGTATATTAGTGTGAAGTTCCCTATGACAAGTAAATCCTCATCCTTCTTAGGGATGATTCTAGGAGAGAAGTAAGGATTTGTGGCTTAAGTATGTTAATTTCCAAATGTATTATGAATCATTCATTGTTTCTAATTAATTTAATCCAATTTAAACGTTTAGTGATGTATGCTAATCATTATAAATTGACATCCTCCTAGTATAGGACATTACATAGAATATTACCCAAAAAAATTGAATATTATTTAAAAAATAATAACAAATATTATCCAAACACATCAAATATTATTGAAACATAATAACAAAGACACTCACATAATAACAATACATATAATGATTCCATAAACATGATTAATACATCTAGTGCAGCTGAGGAAGAATTATATCAAAAATAAACTTCTATATATCAAATTGTCTAATAAGTATGTCTGTCCATATACAAATATGGTGTAAATGACAAGGCGATTCCACAATACTATGTCCAATTTTTTGGTCAAATTTGACACTGAAACAAACATTCTGAAAAGAAAACAAAAAAACTTCACTTTCAGACACCTATTGTGGTAAAACCATTAAGAATTTGAAGATGATGTAAAATACTAACTTTTAGCAATTTTTTTCTAGTCTATAAATATTTTTTTATAAAAAAAAAATGGAATTTATTTGTATCCATTTTTTCTTCTCCTTCAAAAATTGGTTTCTCTAAAAAATAGTATTTTCAGGAGTGACACTCACTTTAGTCAACATAATTTTTTTTTAAAAATTGATAAGAACATAATTATTTTGAATTTAGGTTTATAATACCAATATCTAGAGAATACAATTAATTTCATTCAAATTGGTTGAATATTTTATAGTTTATTGAGTTATGAAGTGACATTAACTATAATTTTTACATAGGTTCATTTGGATCTCTCTAACTTGATCTATATATATCGAAGTTCATTTTTATTTTTTTGATGGAAAGGTAACATAAATACCCATTTCTTAGATTTTTTTCACAATATTCCTTTCCTAATTTACTATTTTTCTAGAAGCGTCGAACTGAGAAGTTGCTAAATGGTCAGATAACCTATGTTTAGTAAAACTTAAAAAAGAAAAGTCATCATAAACTCAATATAGATTAAAATCATAATCATTGGAAATATTTCTCTATGTACTATCATCCTATGTTTGGGCTTGTCAAATGAATTCATTTTTGATCTCCAAGTAATGTTGTCTATTATTTTCACACACTTAGTCATTGTTAAGGCAGGTTGGTCAGTCATCACTGCGATCGAGCCATCCCACTAAAGCCAAGTAATGTATGGACTGTGTAGCAATTACTTCTGAGAAATTCAATGGTCACCAAGTACTCAGTAGTTACCGATCATAATAAATTCCTAGTTGTAAAGAACTGTTAGTGTCGAGTGACAGCATATGGATATGCCAAGTAAGACAGTTTTGACTGACCACCAGAGATTACATATGTTGAGTAAGCTATTTTTGGTATATGTGTTTGGAATGGCACAGACACTTAGGTAAACCATTTTTTCCAACTTCTATGTATGATTTAATGATCTTTAAATAAATTTAATGAGTTAATTACACATTGTGGCTGAGATCATTAATCCCTATGGAAGCAATGTAACCAATCAAAAAATAGGAATGCTTAGTCGGAAAAAGTGATGAATCTAGATCGTTGATCTTGATATGGAAGCTTCATTAATTATATATAAGGAAAGTTTCAAAACCTAATCATATATGCAGATGCAAAGAGAAGATATCATGGGTGTATGTAGAACAAGACAAGTTTTTTTATATCAAAATCATAGATCAAATAGAGTGACCAAGAAGCCGAATGAAGGATAGAAAAAGAGTTATATCAGATTTTGAGATCAGTTAAGAGTTGGAAAGAGGAGATCTGACATTAGCATTTGAAGTAAAAACCAAAGGACCAGGTATTGATAGATTCTACCAAGTGAATTAGGGTAAATGTCTTAACAGAGTAGTCCTATCAGACTTTTGTAAATCTCCTAACAAAGTGCTTACTTAGTTGTAAGTTTAAATCTTTTAATCAAGGTAGATTAAATAAATTTGTAAGCTCTTAACAGGGCAGGCCCATCATAGGGTAGATCATCATAAGTGATCAAATTTTTTTATCCCTAACGGAAACACTTTGTTACTGTAGTAGTGAAGATTTTTGGGTGTCATCTCCACCCTAGTTTTACCTTTCAAGGGTTTCTAGGTTACCAAATCTTTGTGTTATGTGTTTATCATGGATGTGATTAGTAGTTAGATCTATTATAGTATTGCAGTTAATATTTATGTATACATGTTGAATCAATTTGTTTCTGAAGTGTAAAATTTTAATAGATCCTTATTCACCCCCCCCCTCCCTCCCTCTCAGTATCTTTCTTTCCCATTTAATACTTCCAACAATTGGTATCAGAGCTTGATTCTCTTAGAAGAAGCCTAACTACTTGAGAGTTAAGATATTGGAGATGGAGGTTTATAAGTTGGGAAAGGTCATAGAGAATCAGAAGATTGATATCCAGCTTGCACTACAATAGCTTGAGACAAAAAGAGAGGAATTGAAGAAATCTTTAAAGGAAAAGAATTGGCAACTCAGCTGAATTACACTCAATATCAAGAGGAAGACATTGAAGGTATATTTGATAATGGAAATTCTAAAGAAATTAATGCAGCAATTGTAGATCTATTGGAGAAAAACAATACACTTAAAGAACGAGTCAAAATTATAAAGATAGAATAGGAAACTGAATCAATAACAACATGTGAGTTGATTGATCAGAAAAAGAAATCTAAGGAAGACAAGATAATGGCAGAAGAAGATAAGAGACAGATAGCTACTTGACTTGATGAAAGGAAAAGTTATGTGTGGAATCTCACAAACAATTAGTTGGACATGGTAAACTAACTGTTATTTCCAAACCAAGAGGTAATTAAATAGGAAAGACATTGAAATTACATATCTGATAACCAAGAATAATCGACTAAAAAATGAGTTAAGATCTGAAAGGGAACTCATTGAGAGGATGAACGAACCTAATGAAGCCATGAGATACTTTGAGGAATTGATGAGATCGCCAAGAAGAACCAATGAAACCTATGGAAAAGGCCATACAAAGCACCGATCATCTACTGAAGAAGGAGAATCATCAAATAGTGGAGAAAAGAGGAATGCAAAGCCAAAGAAAAGAAAACCTACATGTCATCATTGTGGGAAACTAGGACACACAGAAAACATTTTCTGAAGAAAGAATGGTAAGTCCAATCCTAAGGATAAATTCAATGGATATTTCTTTAACTGTAGGAAGCATGGACATTAGGGATATGAATGTAGGTCAAAGACTAGCATATCACCTACTTCACCTAGATTTCAAGGACACTGTTATAATTTCCATAAGCATGGTCATCGAACCCAAGACTATAGATCCAATGCAAAATCCAAGTGGACATCCAAGAAAGAAGGCAATGCACCAAGGAAAGGTAACACATTCAATTGGGATTACAATACAAGGCATATTTTTCATTATTGTAGTTAATATGGTCATATTGTAGAAAATTATATAAGGACACACTTTAGAGGTAAATCCAAGAGTTGGATGAATGGAAGTTTGGTCTGTTATAGTTGTCACAAGATTGGTCATACAAGAAGAGACTATAGGACCAGAGCACCCGTACCTACTATTGATCATATAAAGAACCAAATAAATCTGACATGGAGAAAGAAAGAAGAAACAAGAAGTAGTGGAACCAGTGAAGCTAAGATCACCCAATCCAATGGATAAGGTGATCACACTACTTCCAATTATGCAAAGAAGGTATGTAAGGAACTCTTTTTTTAAATGTTATATCTAACACTAGTTCCTAACATTAGATGTATTAAAGTCCATATCGACATAAGTCAAGATGCATTAGGACAGATCTAAGGAAAGAACTGAGAAAAGAATTAATATGCACAATTGGTGTCGAGCATCAATATTAGTTTGTACCTAGCCCCATAATGACTGAGCTGATATATTGACTGAGTTAAGTGTCAAAATGTTAGTATTTACCAAGTCACAACTTTGACCAAGTAATGGAATGAGTTAACTGAGCTATTACACATAGACCGAGATAGTTGTTTTGCACTTACTATTGTATGGAACATTTATTGAAGACCTAATTTGACCGCTCAATTTTATATAATGGATTTTGTCATTCATTTTCATTTCACATAGCAATTAGAGAATTTGTAGAGAGATTCAAAGGTGATTGAAAGTGTGATTTGTGTGAAGACAGTGAAGATTCAACTGTGTATCATCAATAAATACTATGAAGCACAGACCCGTTGTTGCCAAGTTATTCAAAATCTATTTTACGACCCCTAATTTGGAGAAATGGTTGCCAGTTCATCTATTAGAGTGAAGAAGAAAGACAAGGAGGTAAAGAATGTTCAATTGGTCAAGATTGATGTATGTGAACTACTGAATTTATGAGCTCTACCTGAGACTGTGATTAAGGGAGGTCTCTCAGGAGCCCTGTCATTGATCCTGTCGAAGCTTTTAATGATTCATGATGTGAGGGTGTAATACATGTGCAAAGTCATCACGATTAGATATTATGAGTTGAGACAAGATTATAATAAAATATGTGTAGATGGAGCATTGAAGGATGAAAACCAACACATTGTTGACAAAGGGTTAGTTCATGCCCTATACTTCCCTTGTGATTTCATAGTTGAATGGTTTATAATAGTTTTGAGAAGAGTTCACGATATTAGTTTATGGTTGGAGAATGAGCTAGTAAGAATCACCAAGGAAATCATTCACCCAGTTACTGGATACCCTATTCTACAAGGAAGGAGAACTATATGATGTCAGATTAAGGAAGTGATTGAAGAAAATACTATGGGAGAATGGAACAAATGAGGTATGACAATCTCTATAGTCACAAATCCTGAAATTGACTTTGCAGTAAGATTTATTGCACACAAATTTTATCACTTGAGCATATTGGATAGTGTTCCCTATATTAAAGTAGGATAGACATTGAATCTAGTCATTTAGGATCATACATATGATCTTGTCAAGCTACAATTGACTAAATTGACAGAGAAGTTATCATCAATCAGGAAGGCAAAGAAATCAATGGGTAAGTTCAAATCTCTCATAGTCTGTATATTTTTCTATATGAAAAGTACTTTCCCTACATTAGGAAATGTTATCTGGAGTTAGGACCGACTAGTAACACTACAGATAAATGATTTTATTCAACAATTAGGAGAAAAATTTGATAATATTATGGAAAACTAATTTGTTGAATTTAAGAAGAAAATGAATATTCAAAAATAACAAAATTGTATTTCATACCTTCTGATCATATGTATTTTCAGCTATTTTCCCTTGTCTTCATCTATTTCCCCCTTGTTTTGGCCACTCTTGGTTGCTGGGGGTGTTGGGCTCAAAGAGTACTTATCCAAAAATGGTTTGTAGAACTGTAGAATCATTGTAAATGAATTCTCCCAACTGTTAGAATGAATTTAGAATAACTGAGAGGGGAGGGGTGAATTAGTTATCCTCAGGTCTAGATGTAGTAAATAAAAACTTTCTATACTTTAGATCTACTTGGAAACAATAGCATAGATCAACAACTTAATCATGTAGTTTACTGTCAATTGAGATTAGCTTGTAGTAACATAACAGTAAAGCAAACCATAAGTATTCACACAAGTTGACACAATTATTTAATGTGGAAACCCAATATGGGAAAAACCACCAGTAACATGCTACCAAGTTTTCACTCTTCTGAAGTGATGCCCTATGAGGAGCCAACCCTGTTAAAGGTTAGAATAACACACTGCTAGGTGTGACCTGGTTAAAGGATTTAATCACCCTGTAAGGAGTGGCCTTGTTAGAGGAATTAGAACATTCCAATCTGAGTGTCACCTTGTTAGAGGATTTATACAAATGACTGTTAATTCAACCTTGTTAAAGGATTTAACTAATACAATGGTAAGAAAGCAATCAGCAGTTTGTGATCTGGTACATACAACTTACTTTGCAATTTAGATCCTATTCCAATTCTGATGTTAACTTACTAGATAGCCTGCATTGTCATTTCAACCTTCTGATCTGCTTGGAAATCTATCAAGCAATCACACATGCAACTTTCTGCTTCTGCCTTTTTGCTTCTTTGCTAGATCATGCTAAATAGTAAATCAACAATGCAATCCTTTTGCATACACATTCATTCATCCACTTGCACACACAATGAATAACCCCTGAGGTTATCATATACCTCTCTATCTAGGTTAGAAAAATCTTTTGTCACTTAAACAAGATCATAGATCTTAGGTTAGGTCAAATCCAACGAATCATTCCATCTTTTCATAACTTTTACTTCTCCAAAGTAGTCTCTAATAAAATATTGAAACCATGCATTGATTACAGTTACCCATACATTAAATGACATGGATCAATCTTTAATTAACATTACATATCCCAATAAAATCAACTAAGTCGGCCAAAGATCTCAAATCTCATTAATAATAAAACTTCAGTAAGTCGGCCTTCATCACTGTTTTCACTCAACAATTTCAATGGTGCTCAGAATCAAGAAAATTTTTACTCATCACAAGAAACTTTACACAGCACAAGAAACTTTTCTCATCATAAGGAACTTTACTCAGCACAAGCCAAACTTTACTCGACACAGAACAGCCCGAAAAACTATCTTTGAAAGATAAAAAACTAATTACTTTGCCAGAGTGCCAACTGATCAGATACCCTTTGAATTTCCTTAACTCAACCATTCACTTGGTCTTCTTGTTAAATCTTCTTCATCAACAATAGATATGGTACTCAAACAGATAGCAATAGTCTCACCAATTAAGGTTTGACATCAATGACAAAATAAAAATTGCTTGCAATGTTATTTTCCAACAATCTCCCTCTTTGGCATTGATGGCAACACAAAATATTAAAACAATGATTTAACAAGCATAGTTACCAACCAATCCAAAATTTCACCTGTGTTCCTTGATATGAACAAATCTTCATTAATGTCTTTAGCTTTGTTCTGATTCTTATCTGTAAAACATTTCTCCCTCTGTGTCTGTAATCACACTATAATCATCTATGTCTAAACATCTGTAGACTCCCTCTAAGTAGATAATCACTTCAATGTATTCAATAGTAACTCCTGCCTCTATGTAATTTATCTTTCTCGGCGATCTCTTCCTTCACTTCTTCCTCTTTATAGGTAATCTCTCCCTCTTTGACAACATTGCCAAAGACATTAATATCTTTATCATGTAGATCTTCAGTATCATGTTGATCCTGTCATCTTTAGTATAACAAATTTTTCTTTTTTGTCCTTGTTCATCTTCACAACTTTAGCTAGCATCCTAAAGTGTGACTTACTGTGCATCAATGTGTCAGATTTTCTGAATGAAATATTTGATGCAACAGTACCATACAAAACTTAATTAGCCTTAGTTAGGGGAATCACCCCCAATTTACCTTGTAGATACTCATGAGCATCCTTGGGTAGTCTTTTGTGAATATGTCTTCTAATTGTTCTTTAGTGTTCACATAATCCAATCTGACTTCTTTACTCTGAACTAGCTTGCTCAAGTAATGATACTTGATAGCTATATGCTTTGGATTTGAGTGCATCACAGGATTTTTAGAAATATTAATAGAACTTGTGTTATCACAATATATGACAACTGGATTAGTGATTTCTTCCTTCATACCTTTCAGTAGAATTTTCAACCACACAATGTTAGAACAGTTAACTGTTGTTACCACATACTCAGCTTCAGCTGTAGATTGTGAGGTGCAGTTATGTTTCTTTCTTGTCCAGAAGATCAATTTCTTTCCTAAAATAAATGCTCCACCAGTAGTACTTTTCCTGTCATCAACATTTCTAGCCCAGTCAAAATCAGTGTAAACTCTGAGTTCAAACCTGTCATTCTTTTTGTAGTATAGACCATAGTCCTTAGTTCCTTTTAAATATCTCAGAATTCATTTGACTACCATTATGTGAGTTTCTTTAGGATTAGAAGAAAAACTTGCTACAATCCCAATGGCTAGAGCAATGTTAGATCTGCTGTGAATGACATACTGTAGTTTTCCAATCATTGACCTATAGAATTTTTGGTTCACTTCTTTTGTGTCATCATCTTTTGTCAATTTATGTCCAATAGCCATGGGTGTACTCACTGGTTTGGACTCTTCCATTCCAAAAGTTTTTAGTATCTCTTTGATATATTTAGATTGAGTAATATAGATACCATTCTTCATTTGATAAATTTTTAAGCCAACAAAAAATTTAATTTCACCAAACATAGACATCTCAAACTCAGTTTGCATCTCTATTGCAAATTTTTGACATAACACATCTTGTCCACTAAATATGATGTCATCTACAAAAATTTCAGCTAATAATGTACCTTTACTTTGCTCTATCTTTAAGTACAGTTTGTTTTTGTCATTGGTTCTTGCAAATCCAATCATGATCAGATAAGTGTGCAATCTTTCATACCATGCTCTTGGTACTTTCTTCAATCCATATAATACTTTGTGCAATATGCAAACCGTATCCCTTTTGTTTGGGTCTACAAAACCATCAGCTTGCTCAATATATACTTCTTCTTCCAAGATTCCATTGAGAAATGCAGATTTCACATCCATCTGATAAACTTTGAATCCTTTATAGGCTGCATA
>MU227431.1:559696-611537 GCA_018584345.1 Thuja plicata
CAGATTTCACATCCATCTGATAAACTTTGAATCCTTTATAGGCTGCATATGCAAGTAAGGTTCTGACACCTTCCAATCTTGCAACTGGGGCGAAGGTTTCACTATAGTCAATTCCTTCCTCCTGTGCGTAACCCTTGCATACCAGTCTAGCTTTGTTTCTTGTCACTTCTCCATGTTCAGATCTTAAGCATTTCAAACTTTTGCCTATTTCCTTTTCAACTTTAGCTAAGTACCATTTAAATAATTGGAATGCATCAAATTTTTCTTTGAGAAACATTACAGTTGTCATCCTTGAATAATCATCAACAAATAGAATAAAGTATCTAGCACCACAGTAGCTTCTTTCTCCAATGGGACCAAAAAGATCAGTATGGGCCAATTCCAAAATTTCCTCTGATACATATGTTTTACTCTTGAAACTAGACTTAGTCATCTTTCCAAGTTGACATTGTTTACACATAGCATTCTCAGGTTTCTTTAACTTAGGTAGCCCTCTGACCTTTTTCAGTTTACTTATGCTTACCAAGTTATCAAAGTTCACATGACACAACCTCTTATGCCATAACCAAACATCATTGTATTGTGCAAACAAACATGTTTCTTCAGATAAATCTAGATAAAATAAGTTACCTTTGGTCTGATCACCACTTCCAACAAGTTCTCCATTAGAGTCATAGATCTTTACCTTTTTATGATGGAATTCAACTTTGTAACCAGAATTGTTCAATTGTGCAACACTCAACAAATTGTATTTGAGATCATCAACCCAATACACATCATCAATCCTTCCTTTTTCAACTAGATTAATCAATCCATTACCTTTGATAAGACATGGTGAATCATTTCCAAATTTTACATATCCTCCTTTACATTGGTTTAGGGTTTTAAACTTATCTTTGTCACCAGTCATATGATGGGAAAAACCACTGTCAATGATCCAATGATCATTTTTTATCATATAAGAGATTAGTGCATTTTTCTCATCATCATCAGAATCTTCTTTCATTGCAACATAAACAACTTCTATATCATTGTCATTAGAATTATCAGTTTCATTGTCAGAAGTTTCGTCAGCAATATAACAAGATTTCTTACCTTTGTCTTTGTAATCCTTATATTTCCTGAAGGATCTATCATCCTTACTGTCTTTATATTCCTTGTATTTGTTTTCCCTTCTTTCATCCTTTTCATTTTCGTCAAGACATCTAGCAGCTATATGACCAACTTTTTTGTATGAAAAACAAATGATAGGAAGTTTACCTCTATATTTTCCTTTTCCTCTGGATAGTCTTTTTGCCATGAGTGCTTCAAGTTCTTCAAGATCATCATCAGAAGTGTTAATATCACTGTCCACATGTTTCTTTCCTTTCTTAGATTTATTAAGAACTAGTTGTGATCTAAAAGCAGAATCAATCCCTTGTGGATTATAGTTATCATAATTTGACATTTCAAATGCAGTGAGTTTGCCTATCAAATTTTCCAGATTCAGGTTATTGTTAGGAGTAAATCTCAATTCTTGAATTGCAGAAACTCTAATAGAATATACAGGAAGTAAAGTTCTTAGTACCTTTCTTATAATGGTGTTCTCATCAATAGTTCCATTAGCTCCTCTAATGGGATTCATAACTTCTTTTATTCTACCATAGTACTGAATAATATTTTCACCTGCTTGCATTTTCATCTCATCAAACTTACCTCTTAGACTTTCTGATTTATCCCTCATCACATTTGTGTCTCCACCATAGACAGTTGCAAGTTTGTCCCACATTTATTTTGCATTTATGCAATTCTTTACATCATCAAACTCTGAGTAACTTAATGAGGAGGCGATCTCCAACATTGCTTGATTGTGTTCATGCTTTTCTCTGAGTTGTACAGCTGAGAGAGGAGTAGTAGGTGGTACATAGGCATGTTCAATAAGTCATTTAGCATCATCTCTAATACCGGCCAAATGTAGTTTCATCAAGCTCTACCATGCAGGGAAGTTATCTTTATTCAGCTTGGGAACCTCCTTCTTATACATCTTGATCTTTTCACTCCAAGTACCTTCAAACTATTTTCAGGAAACCAAAGCTCTGATACCAATTATTAGAATGAATTTAGAATAACTCAGAGGGGAGGTGTGAATCAGTTATCCTCAGGTCTAGATGTAGTAAATAAAAACTTTCTATACTTCAGATCTACTCGGCAGCAGTAGCATAGATCAACAACTTAATCATGTAGTTTACTGTCAATTGAGATTAGATTGTAGTAACATAATAGTAAATCAAACCATAAGTATTCACACAAGTTGATACAATTATTTAATGTGGAAACCCAATATGGGAAAAACCACCAGTAACATGCTACCAAGTTTTCACTCTTCTAAAGTGATTCCCTGTCACGAGCCAACCTTGTTAAAGGTTACAATAACACACTGCTAGGTGTGACCTGGTTAAAGGATTTAATCACCCTATCAGGAGTAGCCTTGTTAGAGGACTTAGAGAATTCCAATCTAAATGTCACCTTGTTAGAGGATCTATATAAATGACTATTAAGTCAACCTTGTTAAAGGATTTAACTGATACAATGATAAGAAAGTAATCAGTAGTTTGTGATCTGGTATATACAACTTACTTTACAATTCATATCCAATTCCAGCTCTGATTTTAACTTACTAGATAGCCTGCATTGTCATTTCAACCTTCTGATCTGCTTGGAAATCTGTCAAGCAATCATACATGCAACTTTCTGCTTCTACCTTTTACCTTCTCTGCTAGATCATGCTAAATAGTAAATCAACTATGCAATCCTTTTGCATACACATTCATTCATCCACTTTCACACATAATGAATAACCCCTGAGGTTATCATATACCTCTCTGTCTAGGTCAAACAAATCTTTTGTTGCTTAAACAAGATCATAGATCTTAGGTTAGGTCAAATCTAACGGATCATTCCATCTTTGCATAACATTTACTTCTCCAAAGTATTCTCTAATAAAATCTTGAATCCATGCATTGATTATAGTTACCCATACATTAAATGACATGGATCAATATTTAATTAACATTACATATCCCAATAAAATCAACTAAGTCGGCCAAGGATGTCAAATCTCATTAATAATCAAACTTCAGTAAGTCGGCCTTCATCACTGTTTTCACTCGGCAATTTCAATGGTGCTCGGCATCAAGCAACTTTTTACTCATCACAAGAAACTTTAATCGGCACAAGCAACTTTTCTCATCATAAGAAACTTTACTCGGCACAAGCCAAACTTTTATTGGCACAGAACAACCATAAAAACTGTCTTTGAAAGATAAACAACTAATTACTTTGCCAGAGTGCCAACTCATCAGATACCCTTTGAATTTCCTTAACTCAACCATTCACTTGGTCTTCTTGTTAAATCTTCTTTGTCAACAATAGATATGGTACTCAAACAGATAGCAATAGTCTCACCAATTAAGGTTTGACATCAATGACAAAATAACAATTGCTTGCAATGTCATTTTCCAACACCAACTAGATCTCACAGACTCCAAAACTTGTATTTTAACTTCTAGCTAAGCAACTAGATCAACTAAACTTTCTGCAATATTGAGAGGATGATCTATCTTAACTGATTCCTTTACAACTATAAATTCTCTTTGCATGACCTCCGAATGAGGTATCAACATTATTTGAATAGAGATCAATTTTCCCTGATTCTACCATCATTAGCTATTAGCTTGGCTAGTCTCCCTTGGACATGAGTCAATGTGGTAAAATTAATGGAGCTAGAACTTACATCCATGCTCAATGAATGTTCTGTTCACTTTAAATCTAACTGAAGCTTCTCAATAAGTTGTTGATTCTCATTTGTAAATGACTCTACATCACAAATTTGTTTGTACAAAGAATGAAAATTTTGTACAACTTCCTCTAAATTGCTTACAAGATCAGAAAGTGCAACCTATTTCACAACGAGCTCTATTGCAACTTTCTCAAGAACTTTGGTATCAAACTACCTCTCAAACCATTATATGAGATTCTCATCAGCTTCAATATCATCATTATTCACCTTTTGAACAATATGAGCCAATTGATATAAAATAGGTGTTTTCTCATTTATATCTTGTAAATCAAATGCATCAACAAAGATATCCTTTATATCATGTAATACTTCCTTCTGTTGATGTTATCTTTTCAAATTCTCTTGTTTTCTCTTCCTTTTCAATGAATTCTGCAAAATTAGCACTTGCTCATATGACAAGTTATCAGTATCCCATTTTGGATTCACTATAACTTCATCTAGTGTCACTTCTGTAATAAGTTAGCTCTTATAAATATTTATTTAAAAAAATGCAATGTGACATTACAAGTTTTATAATATCTATGTTGATAGGCATAATAATTATAAGTTATTTAATATCTTAATTAGCTTCCCCTTATCAGTGGGTTTGGTTGCACCTCCCTCATAGTAGGTACATCCTACAAGAGTAAAATAAGTTGAAAATGTTAATTAATATATAATTTAATTATCGCAAGTTAAATGACAAGCCTCTATACAATAAAAAAATGTAAATGACTAAGAGCATAAATATATACCATGAAGCTATCACAGCCAAATGAAATGGTCAAGAGAATGACATCATGGACCTATGTCATCTCCTTCTCGAGCATAAACTAAACATAAATAGCCCATGTAAATAAACATATTGTACAGTCTTAATAAGATATCTCATGTAAAAATTTATTAAAATTAAAAGAATAGTAAAATTACAAGTTAAGTCTTACCACTATATTCTTAGTGAATAATGCATGAAACTCCTCATCAGTCACATGAGAGGACACTCAAGGTTTCACTCTAGTCCCTACTCATCTTGTGAGCTTCCCATATCATGCACCCCCTAATCAGATGTATCAATAGGAGGCTTAATAAGTTATCCAAGGGGACCCAAGAAAATGTGCCTACACATAGTTCAAGTATTGGGCACACAAATATGTGCACCTGATAATGATGTGCTAGCACCACTAGAACCACGACCAACATCATTTCCATTTGGCTTTGCAAGTGTAGCAGTATGAGTAACCAAAAGATAGCTCAAAGAATAAGTATCCACCATAATCCATGAGGTGATCTCTGTGATAATATTTGGAAGTTATACACGAGGTGGGAAAGAGATGCAAGGAGGGGGAACAAATGGGCCCTATAATACTTTATTTTCCCCATGATGTAGGACAATATTGGGTTCTTTAACAATCTTGCATCAACCAAAAATTTTTTTTTTTTTAATTTTTTCTTTTTTAGTAGTCTCTTTATTTCCTATGACATTCCTTCAATTTGGCTCATCTTAAGTTTCATACCTCATGGCATGTTCTTCACATCATTTTTTATCATTTTTTGGTTTTACACCTTGATATTTTTCTTCTGGGTGGATATTTCTTTGATTTTGTCCCTGACCTATTTGTTCTTCACATTTCACAACCTGTTGGAGTTTTTTGACCTTATGCACCTTTTCCTTGGATTTCACACCTTCTTGGAATATCATTCTATGTCTATGATCTCATAGATGACCTTTATTTAGGTGTGCGTGTGTCATTTCAAACCTTTATAGGGAAGACCTTCATGATTTGGTACAGACCTCTATATGCACATTACATTTTCCTAGCTTGGAGAATGTGATTGATCTTGTTTGACTTGTTTGCATTGTGAATGTCTATAAATTGATGTAATTGATCTCTAGTTTGGAGCACTTAGGGAGATAACCTCTTGAAGGTTAAAATTGTATAATTTCATAGTTCAATCTTTCATTGGGAATGTACGCCTAGAATGTAAGCATGCATGGTGCTGGCCAATTGTATTGTATTTTCATGAACATAAGCTAATGTGCACATTTGATCTACCATTCTCTCATTCCCTTATGTTTATATTATTTTTTCTTTCGTTATGTAACTCTTGTTGCATAGTTTGGGAATATCTCTGTGAGGTTTCTACTACCATCGCTTCATTAAATGATATCAGAGGAATTTTTCATTCTTATGGTTATAGATCTTTGTTCCCAAGGTTGTGAAGTCTTGAATTGATTTTTTGTGGGCTGGAAAAGTGGGGATCTGACTCGCAATTGCAAAGGGCTTGCATGAAGATGGATCAAAGAGTAAATGCTAGAGGTGGAAGGAGAGATGTAGATTTTCCTATGATGTATATGTTGAGACAAATTGTAGCATGCTTAGAGTTTGCTGAAATGAACCAGAGAAGAAGTCAACATATTGAGGATGTGAGTGTTGGAAAGTTGACTACCTAAGGATGCATGACTCATTTTGTGTTGTCATCATGGCAACAAAGTCATGTTTAGTCTCTATCTTAAAAAGACAAAATGACTAAGTAAGGAAAACAGGGCAGACAGTGACACTCAACGTTCAGCACATCAGCGCACATGCAAGAGATCGATTGAGCATATGCACGTTTAGATATAATTTGTATGACACATGTACATGCTACATCCAGACACGCATAGTATGAAACTACAGTATGAAAAAGTTACAAGCAGATCAATAGACCAGCAGTCCAGGAGACAGAGCATGGAAGCTAACTAAGTGTTTTGATCAGCGTGTGTTATTTTGTAATGTAATGGCTAAGTGCCTTTTTTTATATGATTTTAATGATGTAATTAACATTGTAGTAAACATGCTTGAGCCGACTTGTTCAGAAGCATTGTATATTTTATTTTAAGGCCGACTAGTGTTTTGTTTTGTTTTGGGTCGCACCTATTCGGATATGAACATATAAGTATGTAATGTTATGTTATGTTAAAAGTGTAGATTATTATGTAAGAGGAAGATACAGAGGGACAATACTATGAAGTCACTATATGATACAACTCTTTGAGAAAGTAAGAGCATTCGTGCATACACGGAACTGATCAGACAACAGTTCATTTTGATATAGTACATATCATCTTTCAGAAGGTTCTAGCCTTCATCTTATTGGGTAGTGAGCCATATACCTTTAATAGGGTTTTTAAAAAGACTCCTAATAGGGTCTGACCTTTAACCAAGTCATTGTACTCATATTGTAAAGACTTCTTCTAACAGGGCAAAGGAACTCTCACAAGTTCATTATACTTAGTACAATATTTGTGGGTACTAATTCCCACCGGGGTTTTCCTCTGATCAAGGTTTCCCCGTAATCATATCATGTGTTATGAGTTGTTATGTTAATCTTCATTCTATGTATGTTTGATTTATGTTTAAGTTTCTGAAAAGTAATTAATAAGACAAACACTGATTCACCCCCCCCCCTCTCAGTGTTTCTAACAATTGGTATCAGAGCACTGGTCCTCAGCAAATAAGTTTAACCACTTGAGGAGATCATGGACTCAGCAGAAGAAAAACATTTGAAAAAGAATCTTGAAGCAGCTCCTGAAGATCTTGATAGATCTGAAAAAAGAAAATGAAGAACTTAGACTGAAAGTTGATGGCTCACAAATGCTTATCAAGAAATTAAGAAAAGATTTGAAATATTGTTCTACAGGTGACTTAGGGAAAATGATCAAAAATCTCAATGAAGAAAATATGTCTCTGAAAGAAAAAGATAAGAATTTGGATGAACAACTCACAGACAACCAAATTTCTATTGAATAAAAGATCAAAGAAAGAAAACAACTACATGATGAACTCTTGAAAGAAAACATGAAAGTTCTGGAATTGGAAAACATAAAAAGGAAGTTGGAATCTGAATTAACAGAAGTAAAGGATAAGATTCATAAACTCCACACAAGTTCTGATTCACTTCAATCTCAGCTCAATGCACAAAAGAAAAAAGGTGACACTACTGGTCTTGGATTCAATATAACACAAACTAAAGACAATTCATTACAAGAAAGAGAGAAACCTCATGAAGCACTTTCAGAAGCAAGGAAAGTTGAAAATATTGAAGAGATTAAAGAAGGTCTACCAAAAAGGGAAATCAAGAAAGTTAACAGAACTTGTTATGCATGTAAAAAACATGGTCATTTGGCAAGAGATTGAAAAAAGGTAAGACCCTTCAATGGTTATTGTTTCTCTTGTAATAAATTTGGTCATAGGGCTATACATTGCAAAACTCAATCACAGCAAAATCGAAGAAGATTGAATCAAAACAATCAGAGAAATCAACCTCAAAGGAATTTGCAGAACACTACATGTCAGATATGTAACTACAATGGACACACAACAAAGCAATACAACATGATGAGCAAAAGAATCAGACCTCCCATCATTTGTCACACATGTGGAAAGGCAGGACACATCTCAAAGTTTTGTAGATCCAAAACTCAGAAGCAAGATGAACCTAAGAAATCACTATTTGAAGAAAAAGGAGAAGTAAAGTTTGTTCAAGAAAATGAAGATTCAAGAAAAATTTGGGTTGAAGTAAAGAAGTACAATGATGTTGACAAAGTAGTTGATGCATCCATAGTGGATGCACCCTCTACTTCTGCTTAAATAAACCTTCTTGATCTTAGGGGGAGCTATTCTAGCTCAGGACCCCTGCGCGATTGGTATACTCACCTCTGAGTATGCGCCTATGAAATCATGGTTACAAGAACATAATATTACTATGTGCATTCATGCATTATCTAAAATGCATTAGGATCAAATTTTCAAAATCTCTGGGTAATTTGTGCACGGTTGCAAACATTAAATGCAGTAAATTGTATAAAGGAAAGAAAGTATTCGATCCTCCTCACACTCTCATTTGAAGAGTATAGAATTTGGAGAAGCATTGGAGTGCTAGACATCAAAGCACAAAGGCATAATAGATTTGGTAGTTGAGTGAATGGATAAGAAGTTTGGAACGAAACCCTAGCAATTGTGGCATTTCAAAATTTCGTGAAAACCTATGTAAGAAAATTCCAAGTAAGTATGGTGACTCCAGTTGTGTTTGATATAGTAGAGAGGAAGAGATTTGTATTCAAGAAACATCCATTCAAATCCATACTAGATGATGTGGAAGGGGCTTTCTCCAAAACCCCGCTAGGTGTTGTTCACGTGGAAGATATCCATGCGTATATTTACTGTAAGAAGGAAACAATAGGAGATGTCAAAATAGCTACTCGTATGGCATCCATGATGAAACCTGACTACACATTCAAAGATGAATTCGTGCACTTGATTGATAACCCTATCTTCAAGTATTCTAATGTGCATGAGTTTGATGAGTCTAAATGGGTAAAGATTTTGTTGAGCAGAATACATGATGATCTTTACTTGATTGGTGAGGTCCCTGTGCGTATCACCACAGACCTAATTCATGAATTAACCAGACTTCCCAACACTGGACCACTCTTTCCCACTGGAAAGGATGTCAAAAATTAGATTGAACAAGTTTGTCTATCAAGAAGTGACAAGCGTGGAATGAAAGTTGACCCTATCAAAGAAGATGACATAAAAATTCTGACAATGATACTCAGGTATAAGTTTCAGCAAGCTAGAAGATTGAACAGTGTCTCTATAGCAACAGTCCTAGAAGCTACCAGAATGGTGAAGGATAACACTCAATACAACTTATGTGAGATCTTGCACGGTCAATTGATTGACAACATCTGAATCATCAAACATGACATGAGAAAGACATTCAGGTTTGGATCTCTGATCATCTACTTGTATTTCCATATAGTTGGAAAGGTTGCAAACCTTTACCTAGATAGGAGTAAACCCACAATGTCTCAGATATCACTCAAGGTCACATTAGAGAGCAGTGCAAGGGATGTCATGGATATGGATATAAAGATATTCAGGATCAAAATGCAGAATAGGTACAGATTATCTAAGAAGATAGTTGACAAATACAAGGATACCATATGTTTCATGGTAGAAACAGATTGCACATGCATGGAGGCAGTTTAACCTAGAACCAAATGGATTCATCCTCTTGGTTATGAAGTGGAAGAACATGTGCTGGAAGGATATGCACAAGTTCTATTGTCAATGCCCAAAGATCCTAATGAGCCTAGGTGAGGCACTTATAAGGAGAAGACAAATGAAGTGGAAACTGTCTTACACAGTGCTGATAATAAAAGGAAAGCATCTAGAATTACATCCAACATACTGAAAGTTCATGGAGTCACCCAAGAAGATCTTGACAAAGCCAGATATGCCAAGATAGAAAAATAACCTGAGAAAGATGAATAGATCCAAAAGAAGAAGAAAGTAGAGAGCACCTCTGTGTCCTCTACCACCATTTACTTAGATTCATCTCGGCCACTGTCTACACCAAGCAATAAGACTAGAGGAAGAAAACAGGTGCCTACAAATCACCCATCCTCAAGGAACACTCAGAGAAAAACTAAGAATACTCAAGCTCCTCCTGAGGTAGGATTTAGACCTAGTCTAAATATTTTGAGGAATAGGATTGTTAATGAAGGGAGATTAGATACACTTTCTAAATTATATGACAAGTATCAAGAAATTGACAAAACTGAGATACACTCTATGATCATATCTCATATGATCAAGTTCAAGAAGACAGTTCTTGAACTCAAGACAGTGATACTGGATAAGTTATGGAACTTTTTAGAGATCATGAAAAGACATGCAATTGAGGAAGATATGAGGATAAGAGAAGAAACATTGGATACTCTCCTTCCTGTATGCTCGCACGATGAGAAGGCTTTATTGTTAGATCTGGTGAAGCCTCATCTTAGAACTCAGACAAGGACCCTACAAATTATGAACAAGGAGTATGTATAGATAGGTAAGGAGACTGAAAAGGCATTTGCACAAGTCTTTATGGATAGACACATGTATCCACAAATGACGCCTATAGAAAAATTTACTCCAGCTCCTCCCAAATAGGCTACAAAACCAGTGATTCAGATTGCGCCTATGATAGGTCCACAAGTCTCAGCGCCCACAATGACAATAACTTATGATACAGATAAAGACTTAGAAGACACTATAGTAGTTGACAATGTCAAGATATCCATGACTGCATCTGAAAAAGATATGGACAAAGTTGATAGGGCATTTGTAAGCACTGAAGAAATGTGCACTGATGATACCTCTACACAACAAGATGAAGTTCCCATCAATGATCAAATTAACATAAATGAAGATACTCAAGGTGACAAGACGCCAATAAAAGAGAAACCAGTAAAGGTTGAATGCATGGATACCAGTTAGAACACTATATTCTCACTGTCCACTCAACCGTCTACCTCATTGTTATCAAGGTTAACTCCTAATTCGGAAATTTTGGATGCATGGGGAGAAGAAGACCTAATCAAAATCAGCATTCTTGCTATGGAAAAATCAAAGGAAAAAAAAGTGATGAGGAACCCTCACTTTTTGGAAACAGTGAACATTTTGAATGACTTAGTGCTTGCTGATCAGAAAGTGGCCAAAGTCCAATCAGTTGAAGATGTGGACAACATTTTGTCAAAATTCAAATCACACTTTTTAAGCTTAGTAATCTCTGCCACTAAGATTGCAGAAGATGAGTACAAGAAGGAAAGACTGAATGATTTGGTAAAGAACTTTACCTTAGACTTGAACTCCTTAAAGATTGGGCAATCCATATTGAAGGAATTGGCATATAAAGGAAAGAAAGTCATAGAAAACTGTATGGATAGAGTGAAACTCACCTCTAAGCACAACAAAAAGGTAGAAGAGGTGGAGTTAATGATAGATAGCATAAGAAAATTAGTTGAAACTTCCACGCAAGACATGAACATATGTAACAATGTCTACCAAGGGCAGTTAGATAAAATTGAGAAAGCAAAGTTAGAAATCAACAAGATAAGGGTAAGGCAAACCCAGTTAAGAAATGCACTTGCACCATCCTTAGTAGTCCTCAATGAGAACATCAAATAGATTTATGCCACTATTGTGACATATGATCAAGGTCCCTGCATGGATCTGATAAAAATGGAGAAACTGACATATGCATTGTGCGCGCATCTACAAACAGTTGATGCTATGAAAGTATTTTGGCAGAAAGAGATCCAATCTCTTAAAATTGCGTACCTTGAAGTGTATATGGAGTAAGTATGTAGTAGACTCACAATTTTTTGTACACATTTTTCATCAATGTCAAAGGGGGAGTAATATAGAATGTGTATATGCGGAGAAGTATATGTATATACGTGTTATACAGTCACTTTTTGTGTTAAGAAATTATGAGTAACGTGACCACATTCCTTTGTTTCCATAAATGACAAAGGGGGAGATTGTTGGCAAGTTGACTACCTGAGGATGCATGACTCATTTTGTGTTGTCATCATGGCAACAAATTCATGTTTAGTCTCTATCTTAAAAAGACAAAAGGACTAAGGAAAACATGGCAGACAAAGACACTCAGTGATTAGTACATTAGCGCACATGTGAGAGATCAATTCAGCATATGCGCGTTTAGATATAAGTTGTATGACATGTGTACATGCTACATCCAGACACACATAGTATGGAACTATAGTACGGCAAAGTTACAAGAAGATCAATAGACCAGTAGTCTAGGAGACAGAGCATGGAAGCTAACTAAGTGTTTTGATCAGTGTGTGTTATTTTGTAATGGCTAAGCGCCTTTTATTATATGATTTTAATGATGTAATTAACATTGTAGTTGACATGCTTGAGCTGAATTGTTTGGAAGCATTGTATATTTTGTTTTAAGGCCGACTAGTGTTTTGTTTTGGGTCACGCCTATTCGAATATGAACATATAAGTATGTAATGTAATGTTATGTTATGTTACAAGTGTCAATTATTATGTAAGAGGAAGATACAGAGGGATGGTACTATGAATTTAGTATATGATACAACTCTTTGAGAGAGTAAAAGCATTCACGCATACATGGAATTGATAAGACAATAGTGTCATCACAACAGTTCATTTTGATATAGTACATATCATCTTTCAGAAGGTTGTAGCCTTCATCTTATTGGGTAGTGAGCCTAGGTAGTGAGCCATATACCTTTAACAAGGTTTTGTAAAAGACTCCTAACAGGGTCCAACCTTTAACCAGGTCATTGTACTCATATTGTAAAGACTGCTTCTAATAGGGCAAAGGAACTCTCACAAGTTCATTATACTTAGTACAATATTTGTGGGTACTAATTCCCACTAGGGTTTTCCTCTGATCAAGGTTTCCCCATAATCATATCATGTGTTATGATTTGTTATGTTATGCTTCATTCTATGTATGTTTGATTTATGTTTAAGTTGCTGAAAAGTAATTAATAAGACAAACATTGATTCACCCCCTCCCTCTCTCAGTGTTTCTAACAGTGAGTGGTGAAGAGAAAGAAAGAGAAGAAGAAGTAGTTGAAGGGGATGAAGAGAAACCATAACTTTAAAATGGAGATGATAGGTTGATAAAATCCCTAACTAAGGTAAATGCAAGACCACATTTTAATCCACCAAACTATGATGAAAATTTGGATTCAGATGAATTGCTTGATTGGATCACAGAGGTCGAGAAGTAATTTTATTTTGAAGGTATAGATAATTATAAGAAGGTGAAGTATGCTTGCAAAAATTTGAGAGGATATGCATCATTGTGGTGGGAAAATTTTTATACAAATAGACAAAGAAGAGGAAAAGAAAAGATCAAGTCATGGGATAGGATGGTGAACAAATTGAAGGAAATCTAAAAAACCTAAAGAAGAAGGATCTTAGTATGAATGAGTATACCGAGGAATTATACAAATTAGATATCAGAATTGGTCATACAGATGATGATATAGAGAGGTTCATAAGATATCTTAATAGTTTGAGGATATCTATTCAAGATGAGATCAATTTGGTTAAGTTGTAGAATGTACAAGAAGCTTATCTATATGTAGTAAAAGATGAGGAGAATTTGAAAAAAGGTGTGAAAAAAGACAGAGGAAGAGGTGGAAGATTTCAAAGATGAAGATCCCTTGGAGGAGAAATATCTTATGCAGATCATAACAAGGGAATGTCCTATTTTGCACACAATAATTAAGGGAATACGAGTATAGGGAAGACACCATTTGATTTTTCTATAGGGATGAATACTAAGGGAGTAATAGATTTGAGGGATATCAGTCATGAAGATGAGAGGAGTGCATAGGAAGAATAATTTTGAGAACACATGAATGGATTGCACAATCAAGTAAGGAAGCATTTGGAAAACATGAACAAACAATATAAAGAGAAGGAAGATGAGAAAAGGAGACATAAGGAATTTCAAGTAGGAGATGAAGTAATGGTATATAAAGAAAGGGATATTTCCATTTGGAACATACAATAAGCTCAATATGAGGAATTTTAGACCTTGTAAGATCTTGAGGAAATTTGATTCAAGTAATGCATATGAATTTGAGTTGCTAGAACATATGGACATATCACCTATATTCAATGTTGCAAATCTATATGAGTATCACGAAGTAAAATTTAGTGGTGATGACACTGGATTGGATTTGGAAAAATAGTTTCCTAAGAAGTAAGTGGATGAGATTGAAGAGAGTCTGGATCACATAATTGGTAGAAGCACTAGAGTCAAATAGTACTTTGAATATCTTGTGAAATTGAAGAACAGACCAGTTAAAGATTCTTCTTGGATTCCTCAAGCTGAGGTAAACCTTCATGGTTTTATTTTAGCCCCGTAAAAGTGAGAGGCTCACTTTTCATTAACCCCAAGTGTCTGATGCAGGAGCATCTTGGGTTCCTCTTCAATCTTGCATCAACCAAACAAATTTTTTTTTTTTAGTTTGTTCTTGTTTAGAAGTCTCTGTATTTGTTGTGGCATTCCTTTGATTTGGGTAATCTTCAGTCGCATACCTTATGGTATGTTCTTCACATCGTGTTTGATCATTGTATGGGTTCACACCTCAATTTGATTCTTTAGGATGGAGATTTATTTGATTTTGGCTCAGACCTATTTATTCTTCATGTTTCATAGCATGCTGGAGCTTCTTGACCTTGTGCAAATTTTCCTTCGATTGCACACCTTCTTGGCATATCATTATATGTTCATGACCTCATGGCCAAAATTTCTTTAGGTGTGTGCTTCATTTCAAACCTTCTTGGGGAATTTCTTCATGATTTGGTCCAAACCTATATCTACATGTTAAATTTTCCTACCTTGGAGAATATGAGCAATCTTGGCTGACTTGTTTGTGTTGCGAACATCTATAAATTGATTAAATTGATCTCTAGTTTAGATAACTTAGGGAGATAAACTATTGAAGGTTAACATTATATAATTTTAAATTTCAATATGTCATGATGCCCATGTTCCTGGAATGTAATCCTACATGTTGTTGGGAAATTGTATTGGATTTTCATAAATAAAATTCGATGCACATGGACCTGATTTGGCATCCTCTCAGTCCCTTGGGTTTATATTCTTGTTTCTTCCATTCAATGACTCTTGCTACACAATTTGGGAAGATCTCTTTGAGGTTTCTTCTACCATGGTTGTGTCACCTGAGGTTTATCCTGGGGCATACCTCTGCCTATGCCCATGAATGGTATCATGCTCCAGTAGTTCATGTAACTATGCAAGACAAACTTAGCATATCATTTTTAAATGAGATAAAATGACACATCCATATTGTTTTTGGGTGGTCTATTAGAAACCATCCACCAAGAATCCCAAAATTTTCCGCGCATCTCATCATGTGTACACCATTTCATGGACAACTTTAGTTTTTAAGATCCACTGGTTATCCGGAATGGGGATAAAAAAGAGGGTAGTTATGTAAAAATTTTGTTATTTTGGGGTCCTTCACCTTGTCATAAGGCAACTCATCCACATAGTGAACCTTCATGGCTGCTTTCTACTGAATTGCAAAAATATGTTAGGAAATGACGGTTTCTACATTTAATATTATCAATTGTAGTGTGTCAAATATTAAGGCTAATCAATGGATTTAAGGATATATATTTTTTATTCCCCTACATTTATTCATTTTTTTTAGAAATTAGCTCTTGTATAGGTCAATGGTTTAGTGGCAGAGGCTTTGAGGATTGTGGGCTTCCTAGCTATGGGTTCGTAGGTTGTGGGTTATCAATGTTATTAGCCATACTTGATTAAGTTGCAAATTTACATATTAAGAAACAATTCAAATAATATGAAACAAAAAAGCCTAATTTAAACCAAAAATATAAAAATATAAAAAAAAAATTGATTAAAATTGAAGAATTAAGCAACAAAATTTATACCTAATAGTTGATTTAGGCAAAAAAAATCAATTTGATGGATCAGATATTAGATGTGCTCTAGATATCAGATGCAAAAACATGAAATTTGTGGGTTAAAATGGCCCATGGTCATTCAACTGGGGTATATAAACTACCCACAAGAATCTAATATCCAATCCATACTTGATATCTGATCCCAAAAATTAAATATTAATTTAATAATATATAGATATATTAATATATAATATTATGTAATATATAATATATATTATAATATATGTAACATGTATTAATTTAATGACATAATATATATAATATTAAATATTATATTAGGTAATCTATAAAATATATATTATAAGTACATGTTATTAGATATTACCATATATTATTCTATATTAATATATATTAATACATATTATTAATATTTTATTAGATTATTATTTATTAATATATATTATTAATATTAATATTATATTATATATTATTATTTAATCTTTTTTATATTATTATAAAAACCTATATAATATCTGATACATATCAAATATTCGATATAGTTAGGCATTTTCCATGGCCAAGTGTATTGACACATATGCCTACTAAAAACTCAACACAAATTTTCATGTTTTGGGGTAGATGAAAAATGCATTTTTTCACATCATCACTTTTTGGCCCCTCATTATCCTAAACATACCTGTGAACCACTACTCATGAGACATGAGTCAACAAGTTTAACTTGAAAACTACACAACTAAATCCTAATAGCAATATAAAAATTTGACTTCTTGAGAAAAATAGCGCAAACTTATTGATGCAATCATGGCCAGATTTTCCTCAATGGAGATGATCCAACCATGCAGAAAGGATCAAAACAATAGAAATAACACACTTAGAAATAAGAATATACAATCAATATGCCATAATAGATCCTCGCATTATCATAAAATTAGATATTTACATCACATTGGCTTGCAACATGAAACTTATAGAATTTTGGCATACATGCCTGATTACAACAAAAATCTATACCTAAACCCTAATTCTAACCTTCCAAGGTTATCTCATGAGAATTTTTATCTCACACTATACTCCTTCTAAACAAAGATCGAGAGCCTCAATATATAGAGCCTTCGCGATTCATAAGTCAACCAAATCAATCACATTTTCCAAGCGAAAAGAAAACGTAATACACCAATATAGGTCAGTACCAAATCATAAATATCTAAATGCAAAGATGTAGAAATGATGTGTGATCCAAGAGAGATGTCATCCAAATATCCAAGAACATCAAGATATGAGTCACCAAGCTTCGTCGATCAGGAAAATGCTTCAAGAGATCGGAAAAGCTTAACTAATCTTTAGAACATGAAGAACATACATAACTGAGCATGAATCCTTAATATCTCCATAATGAAGTATCCAAATGAGGTGTGAATCTAGACATAGGTAAAACATGATGTCCAGAACAAACCCTCAGGTTTGAAGCAACTAATAATCCAAAACCAAGGAACACTACTAGAAACACAACATTGTTAAATTAAACTAAACTAAGAACAAATTAAAAGGGAAATATTTTTAGATGATGCAATATTTCCAATGACCTAAGGATGCTCTCACATCAGACACCCCTAGTGAGTAGAAAATGTTCCATAAGAGGAACTTATGAACATTTTATTGGATGTGGGACATTAATCCCATGCACATTCTTGTTCCAAACATCCTCTTTATTTGCAACTTCTTGCCTCTACACATTTGATCCATCTTCTGTTAGATTTGTCAACTTATTCTTCTCTACACTTTCTCTATCATATCTCACATTTGTACAAGATTGTTTACCATGACCTCTTCTCCTTCGTAAAACTTAATTATCTCTTCTACAAGCCTTCATCTGATCTACAATTAAGGTCCTCAGTTTCTCCACTTTACCCTTATAGTTTGAGACCAAATTTTCCTTTGGTCTACCTTCAAGATCCTTCTTCTTATCCTTTCCAACCTCTATACTTTTCTTCTCTAAACATTACCTCTTTACCATGCTTGGTTTACTTGCACTTCTCCCCTATACCTCCTTCAAGGGAACCAAAGTGAACTTTTGTCCATCCTTTTCTATTGTGACCAAATTTATTTTGCAATCATGAATAGCTCCCCTATCAAATTTCCAAGGTCTACCCAATAGAACATGACAAGTACTCATAGACTCCACATCACATAATATCTCATCTATCCATCATCTACTACTAAAGTTGACCAAACACTTTTCTTTCACCTCCACCCTGTGATCATCTGAAAACCAACTTATTCTTCTCCAAGCCAAGCTTTTGTACCATTTCCTCTTATACAAAATTCTTAGTACTACCACCATCCATGATAAATTTACAACATTTACCTCATGATTTGCAAACAACCCTAAAACAAATCCTCCTTTGTATAGGTTCAACTTCTTTCCTACACAACATGAATGTCCTACGAATAAGCGGCTCTCCTCTCTCAGGTTCTATCATTCCCTCCACAACTTCATTAGTAGTATTCTCCTACAAGATTCAATCTACTCAAGTTCTTACTAGATCCTTTAGAGCCTTGAAATTCCCTATGTCCTATGCTACTACATTTGAAACAAGTACCTTTGAACTCCTTGCTACCATTCCCTCTCCTAGGTTTTTTTTTTATCAGGGTCAACTTTAATGGTTTTTTCTCTTTTCCATTGCTACTTTCTTTCTTCTCTTTCCCTATAGGGATATCTTGTCTTCTCTTCAACTCATCTTATGCCATCAATGCATACTAATAAGCATCCTCTATAGTATAAATCCTCAACATACTCAGCTCATCCTGAATGTTAAATCTTAGACCACTAATATACCTAGCCACATTTTCCTTAGATACATCTCAATGTTTAGATCTGATAGTCATCTTATAGAACTCTTTGGTGTATTCCTTCACACTCATGCCTTTCTTCTTGAATTCTGCAATTTCGTAAAAAATTCTAACATATAATCCTCTAGAATGAATTTAGCCTTCAATCGAGAAACCATAACTCTCCTTATAGTGATTTTTATTTGACCATTCTCTTCTCTATATTTTTGTGATTATTTCCACCATAAGGAAGCATGACCCTTCAACTTAGTCTATGCTAACCTAACCCTCTGTAGATCTCTAATATCTTCCAACTCTAAGTAATCTTCTAGTTCACCAATCCAATCTATCAAATCCCTAGAATGACATAAACTAGTGAAAGTAGAGACATACATCCTATGAATTTTACTTACTTGTGTCATAGCCCTCAATAATATTTCTTCATCTATGGGGATCTCAGCATCAACAATCTCAAGATCTTTAGAAGCTTCCTTGTATTATTATTCAGTCTTTCCTTCATAATCGAGTCACTAAATTTATGATCTCATTTATCTTCTCATTTTGGAAGTCCTCCATCATCTGCTCTAGCCTTCTATGGTTCATCCTTCTAGGAGACATATTTCCAATCCTTGGGTGCAACTGCCTCAGCCTTAGCAATATGATTACAAGGTGCTAATTACCTCTCTCTAAGTGATCTATTAGACACACTTGCAACTTCCTCCAACTCGGTGATGTACTCACCCTTTTTACACCTTCAACAATCCAAACAAAGTTCTCAACCAGAAAAATCTCCTGAGTGATCCCCTAGTATAATTCCTTGAAAATTTTGAGTTAGATCTACATTGTTCCACATCACAACAAACACAACAAGGGCTTCACAAACTTAGGAACTTGATCTGCTAACACAGGAGCATCAAACTTTCTCTAACACAACTTGATGTAGTCATGGCTATATTTTCCCCAATGGAGATGGTCCAACCATGTAGAAAGAGTCAACACAGTGGAAATAACACACTCAGAAACAAGAATAGACAATCAATATGCCATAATAGATCCTTGCATTATCATAGAATTAGATATTTACATCACATTGTCCCGCAACATGCAACTTACAGAATTTTAACATACATGCATTATTATAATATAAATCTATACCTAAACCCTAATGCTAACCTTCCAAGGTTATCTCATGAGAACTGATATCTCCCGCTACTACTACCCCTAAAAAAAGATTGAGAGCCTAAATATATAGTGCCTTCACAACTCATAAATTGGCCAAATCAATTACATTTCCAAGAGAAAAGAAAAAATAATACAAAAATATAGGTCAGGACCCAAATTATAAACATCTCAATGCCAAGATTTATAAATGACACCACTCCAAGATAGATGTCAACCAAATATCCAAGAGTATCAGAATATGAGTCACCAAGCTTTGCCAATCAGGAAAATGTTTCAAGAGATCGGAAAACCTTAACTGGTCATTAGAACATGAAGAACATAAAGAACTGACCATAAATCCTTAATATCTCCATAATTAAGTATCCAAATGAGGTGTGATTCTAGACATAGGTAAAAAATTATGTCCATAAAAAACCCTTAGGTTCGCAGAAAATGACAATCCAAAACCAAGGAACACTACCAAAAACATAGAACTGCTAACAACAACTAACTAAGAACAAAATAAAAGGCAACATTTTTTGGGTGATACAATATTACCAATGACCTAAGGATGCTCTTGCATCACTTATCAATTCATAAGCTAAAGGGACTCTATAATGAATGATTCATAAGTCACAACACTTGCTCAAGGTTTTTATAATGGGTCAGCAAGCTAAGTGGGATTAATCTTGGAGGAAATTCTATGGTTAAGTGTGCTTGAGTTGGAATAGTACTAGGATGAGTGACCTTCTAGGTATGCCCAATGCTTTTCCTCTATGAACATCATTTATATGTAGTGAATCCTGAGTATTCTATTCATTCTCATTAGAGATGGGTTACTATGTATCACTACTCATCAAACATGGATGAATGATTTTGACTTGAAAATTATACAATTGAATCTTGATAGAAATATCACAATTTGAATTGTGGAAAATATCTCATACTTGTCAATTGATAAGCTAAAGGGGATATATAAATAATTTTTCGTAAGGTACAACTCTAGTTGAAGGTTTTGCAAATGGGGTAGAAAACTAAGAAAGCTTTACCTTGAAGGAAACCTCATGGTTAAGCACACTGGAGTTGGAGTAGTAGTAGGATGGATGACCACTCAAAAGGCCCAATGGTTCAAGTATATGAGAATCATCTAGATGCAATGAGTGCTAAGTTTTTTGTTCATTCTCATGAGATATAGGTTCTTGTTTGTTAGCCACTACTCATAAAACATGGGTCAATGAGTTTGACCTAAAAAACTACATAGTTGAATCATGATACCAATATCACAATTTGACTTTTTGCAGAATACATCTCCTAATATCAATTGATGAGCTAAAGGGGCTCTATAATGAATGGTTCATAAGGAACAAAAGTTGTTAATTTTTTTTTCAAATGGGTAACAAGATAAGTAGGCTTAACCTTAGAGGGAACTCTATGGTTAGGCATGCTTGAGTTGGAGTAGTATGGGATAGGTGACCTCTTAGGAAGGTCCAATGCTCCACCTCTATATGCATCACCTAGATGTGAAATGAGTACTAAATGTTCCATTAATTATCATGTGAAATGGGTTCTTGTAAAATACAACTCATGAAACATGGGTCAATGAGATTAACTCAAAAAACTAAAGAGTTGAATCCTAATAGAAATATCATAGTTTGACTTTCTATGGAAAATATATCCTACTTATCAAATAGGGATATCGTTAAGAATTTCTAACACATTTATTTATATTACCACTTTTTAGAGGCTTTAAAACTATTAGAAAATGTTGCTAATAATGGCGTCAAATAAGAATCAATATTCTTTAGCAAGCTTAAAGGTGGATGAGTAGGTTGTTTGCATCTCAATTCTCACATTGATTTGATGAGTTTAGACATTAACCCTTTGTAGTATGGGGAAATCTTCTATCTATTAGGAGCAAGCTCAAACATAAAACATTAGTGGGTTAACACATAGAAATCATGAAAGAAGAAAGAACGAAACAAGACTTCAACATAACATCAGATTGAGCTAAAAACAAGTAAAAATGCACCATATTCTACTCATTTTGATTTGCTCTTTTTCATTAAATGTGGGTGTGCTCTCTCAAACACACACAAATGCAATTAAATCCCCAATGCAATGCAAGATTGATAACAAATAAAAGGATTCAAGAGCTAGTATAAGGAGCTAGTCTCAAATTCTTCACAAGATGATCTAAATTAGCTATGGAGATGATATGCAAACTATGCAAGATTGAGGCTATGAAAGATGCAAATTAACAACTATGATTCAACTATGATTCATTTTAACCAAAATCAAGCCTAGCATGTGATTTCTATGTGAAATAAACAAGAAACTATAAGCATGGAAACTAGCTATGAAATTCTAAAACAAATCAAGCATGATAACAATGTAAATTGAGAGATGAAAAATGAAGAGAAGAAGGCCTCTATTTATAGAGCTTTGGAGGAGAAGAAGAGGGCTTGGATAATGTGGCATCCACATAAGAGCTACATAAGGGACACATAGGCTTGAGGGGATGGCCAATTTTGAGTCAAAGATAGCATTTAATATTTAGTATCTCAAGAATTCTAAGTGGGAGACAAAGATGTAAGAGGAATTTAAGAGGAATGGGTGACCTTTTTGGATAGAATTTCCCCATGTGGGTGAGAATTCCATTAGCCTTAAAAAGGTTAGGAATCACCCTTTAAGTATGATTAAAGGGTAGTTAGGTAGGGAAGCGTGCTTAGAGGATGAGGTGATGGGTATAGAGTAGGAATAGGGTAGGCTTAGGGTAGGCTTCTAGGTTGGATTAATAGGTCTGTAGGATAGGTTTAGATTTTAATTCGAATTACATTTGAACAGATCATAGTTTAGAAGAATTAGGGATATGGAGGGATTTTAATAAATATAAATTTATTAAAAGGGGGATTTTATGAGACAAATGTATTTAAATAAAATACATGTAGAATAGTATTTGATCATTGATAAATACTAGGAAATGAAACCATTTAATTGATTGAATTAAATAGTTAGATGAATAAGAGGGAATTAATATTAGTAATAATATTAATATTTTTGGATGTCTACATTTTGCCCCTCTTTGACATGGCATCACAAGTGATGTTGTGTCAAAGACAAGAAAATGAGTTTCCCCAGAGGAAGAGGGTTTCTAGGATTCGTGCAAAGTAATGATGGTATAGGGTTGTGCCCCCTTGAGAAAAGAATGCAACAAAGAAAATGTTGTGGAATTTTCTTGAAAAAGGATGCAATAGGAAGGAGGAAGGGAGATGAGATAATAAATAGAAGCCTTCTGAAAATGCAATTAAGAATGCAACTAAGAATGCAAATGCAAATGAAATTAAATGCCACTAAGGAGCATTGGGGATCCATTTGTGTGAAAATATGGAGAGCACATCCAATTTTTATATTGCAATAGGAGGTATGCATCAGGTGTTAGAAAACACACATGACAAAATTCCTTTGCGTGGACTAGACGCTCAAACAAAAGCACATTGCAAAATCCGCATGTGTCAGTAGCCACCAATCACAACGCACCAAGATATAGTAGATCGAGGTAGTGGTGACAAGGTTTAAACTGATACAAAAGATAAAATCAATAAAGAAGGCCTCATGACCAAGCAGTCATTCAGTCCAATGTTCTTTCCAAGAACATGATTGATGTGATGAAGGATTTGATAAACCGACGTCGGAAGGATGCATCCTGACAAGAAAAGATTGGATTGGATTTGATTAAATGATATTCACTGGAAAACACTATGAACAGGATGATGAGTAAAGATAATCGGTCGCAAAACTAATTTTGTGAGAAACATGATTGCAATCGCAAGTGTCAAAACGTCACTAAAAATTGAAAAACTGAACAATGTAGAAATAAATGATGGTTTATTGCAAGATGTTTGAGAATATTATATTTTTATTTCAATTTTTTTGGAATTTTTGAATTTTTTTGGATTTTTTTGGTTTTTTAAATGTTTTTGGGATTTTTGCGTATTTAGACTGTACAACAAGAACAATTTATACAAAATATATAAGGGGGGATGGAGAAAATGGGTGGCAAAAAATTTTGGGGAAAATGGGGGCTATAAGATGGGCTGGGGGGCTTAAGGAAGGTCATTTGTGAATAGTGAATAGTGAAAATCAAGCTCTGGAGTGAAAACATGGATGACAAGAAGATGTTGGGGCAGTTGGGGGAGCACATACAGACACATGGGAGACCCATGGAGTGACCAGTATCGGTAAGTGACTCAACCAAGATCTTGCATTTATTACTGTCAAAATTTTTAATGCTTTTAGGTAGAATAGGGGGGGAAATAAATATGGAAAATGAGGTTGTAGACTGTTGATGCCAATTCCTGAACTGGTGTCTGTGAAGATGTCGATCGCCAGATCGACATCTTCATAGACGCCGATCCCCAAACTGGCATCTCTGCAAATGTTGGTGCTAGACTAGCATCTTCGATGATGCCAGACCTAGACCGACATCTGCGAAGATGACAGTCTGCGAGGAAAACAATCAAAGATGCCAGTTTAAGAACTGACATTTTCGGCTGAATCAACATTTGCGCCCAAAGGGGCAGACACCAAGGGGAAGGGAAACGAAGGGACCCGGTGGGGTCCGGGGATGGGTCAGCGAAAGGCCTAGGGGAAAGATGCCCCATTTTGGGAGGGATTAGGATAGGAATAGAGGGAAGATGGGCTAACACGGTGGTTTTTGGATGTTACAGCAGTAGTATCTAGCATTGGGATTGCGAGAGCACTAGCCACCAACCATGGAGTTGGAGGGGCATCTTATAGAGGAGGACTGGGGATTATTAGTTGTTGTTGGATTAGATTATGTGCCCTATTGGCCTAGGCTATGGGTGCATAATGGGATGATGACCACTTTGATCGATTGGTGGCACAACAATACCACCACATTCCATCTTCCTACTAGAGAGGTGACGATCACGCTGGAGGATGTGTGGTAGATTCTTCAGATACCGATCTGAGGGGCGATACCATAGTATAGGTTAGAGAAAAATGATCACTACATGGAGATCACATTCTAGAGATCGATGAGGAGGATCCCAACGTACATGACTTGGATTCTCTGGCAGCCTGCGGTGGATCGGAGACTGCGGCAGATAGCCCTATATCTGGCGGGACTGATCGGAGGGCAGATGTTAGCTAACCTGGCTAGACATGGTTTTGGTATGGGGTGGTCATGGGTACTAGCTGAGATGCTAGATGAGAGTACTACTTATTGTTGGGGGTACATTTTCTTAGGATAGTTGTAACACGATTTGCACATGGCTGCGTACCACAGGGTGCACAACATGGGGACTGGAGTGACTCTGATGTTAGTGTGGGCCTGGGAGCACATTGCAATTTTTTGTCCTATGAGAGTGCAAGAGGAATGACAGCCTAGAGAGCCATATGCCTATAGATATAGTCTCCCTCTGAGATATACTTTCGTCAGTCAGACTAGATACTGGCAGCGATTGCTTGATGAGGTATAGGTTTTCTGCTAGACCCCATATAGACTCTGTGAGCCATGGGGAGCTATGGACTGGGTGGTAGGAGTGGAGGATGGATTTGAGGACTTCCTATACCTTTCATATGTATAGACTTATTTCTTTCTACTAGGGAGGACCATCCACTATATAGAGAGGTACATACCATCCAAGGTCATGCGGCACTTTAGATTGCAGCAGGGGATGGTGGGAGAGGATGCCTTACATCCTCATGTCACTAGGGAGGTAGGTACATGGGGGAGATATACATATTCTCTTATAGTGAGGGCATCCTGGAGGGACATGGCGTGGCTAGATTTTGTTGTGCGGCCAGATATTATTGATGCAGGGATGACCCTTGAGTACAAAGCATGCTGGGACGCACATGTGCCCTTACGACTCACTGACCCAGCGTAGGTGGCTTTTGACGAGAAGCCAATGGGAGATATGGATATTGATGATGGGATAGATATAGGAGATTCCCCAGAGACCTTAGTAGCAAGGCAAAGGATGAGGCCACAACGAAGATGGGTTAGACCTCAGACAGAGGCACAGGCAGGGGCTGGACTAGATCAGGGGCCACCACCAGTATAGGGAAAGGTACAAGCACAACAGGTGCTACCATAGGTGCAGGTGCCATAGGGGCTACCATAGGTGTAGGTGTCGCAGGGGCCACTAGTGGGATTTGTAGCACATGAGACTCATGACACTGTCATCACAGAGCGAGACAGTCTACTGACAAAGTGTGCAAGATTGCAGGGACTATTAGGCATGGCATAGGTATCAGACATGAGCTTGCACACTGATTTGACCTAGATACAGGGGCTGCTAGCTGCAGAGACAACACAGGCTGATAGGGCAGAGGGTTCACTGGATACCCTATAGGGAAGGGTAGACATAGGAGAGTTTTCCATGGTTGAATTGATGCAGGATGGTGCAGAGTTGTGGACAGAGATAGGTACATTGATAGACCAGTTGAGTACCTTGACTGAGCAGATGAACCAGACCACCGAGAAGATTATTTCCTTGACTGCAGAGAGAGATACAACACAGAGGCAAGCTAAGGCATACAGGACCGAGAGAGACATCGCTAGGCAGGAAGCCACTGCAAGTGGGGCTAGATAGGTTGTAGCTGAGGCTTTCATAGCTCACAGAGATGTGACCAGGGTAGGCAGAGAGGCAGCCCACTATCAGGTTTTGTATCATCAGCTTGTGCCTAAGGGACGAAGGCGAGAGTAATTAGAGAAGTCTCGATCTCAGAGCACAGTTCAAAATTTTGCATTGCAGGGATCTGTGTGGATGCCACCATGTCCACCACTAGGACAGGGAGGTGAATCATCACAGCCACAAGCATGATTCATCAGAGGACTATGTGACACATATTTTTTGCATTTTTGGATGAGATTTATATGTATATCAGCACCGAGGTGCATGCGATGTATTTTATTGATGACAAAAATTGATTATTGACAATTGATATATATATATATATATATATATATATATCTGTGTGTGTGTGTGTGTGTGTGATTCTATTTGAGGACTCTATGATGTTTATGATGTATGCTTTTCATGCTATGACTTATATGATGTTTTGATGCATATGCCTATATGATTATTGACATTTGATGCTTGCAGGATGTGATGCATATGTATGACACATTGTGGATGCAGGATGGTTTTATGCTTATGTATATATGATGTATGACTGATGTAGGGTGCATGATTCTTATATGATGTACTGACGTGTGTGCATGCAGGATGTGATGTGATTTTATGATGTATCCAATGTATATGCTGATGTTTTATGTATATGTATATGAATGCAGGATTAGTCTAAATGAATCTTAACAATGCAAGACTATAATGCGTTAACAATGAAATCTAAATGATTTGATAATGAACCTAAATGTTTTAACAATGCAAGACTAAAATGAATCTAAAATGAATTAATTACGCAAGACTAAAATGAACCTAAGATGAATTAATTGTGCAAGATGTACATGATTTAACAATGAATCTAAATGATTTAACAAGGCAAGATGATAAAATGAATCTAAAATGAATTAAAAATGCAAGACTATAATGAGTTAATAATGAAATCTAAATGATTTGATAATGAGCCTAAATGTTTTAACAATGCACGACTAAAATGAATCTAAAATGAATTAATTATGCAAGACCCTAAAATGATTTTGACTATGCAATTAAATGGAGAACTTAATGCAATTTACTAATGAACCTAATACAATGATGAACCTAATGATGAAACTAATGCAACAACTAGATGCAATGGATGAGATGGGACCCATATTTTTGTTGTGTGTCATGATCAACTGATGAACTAGCAAGGAGGACTATGAAGGACTAGGCAGGGGATGTTAGCATGACGAGGACCGAGGATGTTAGTGTGATGGCGAGAAGACTGGATACATCACGAATATACAAGGATCAAATTGAATGATTAATTACAAGAGAATAATTACAAGTGATTTATGTACACTTGTTGTCACTGAGATAGGATTGGATTGTGATTTCTAATGTGTGCGATAGTTTAGTATGTTGATTGATTAGTTCAAGAGGAAGGATACATCTTACGAGAACTCAGAGATGATGATGTTCTAGAATTAAGTCAACGAGAGAAAGGATACATCCTCAAAGGACCCATTTCCAAAAAGATGGGATTCATAAATCTGATAGGTCAAGGTGCACTGCGATCAAACTACGGAACCAAGATGACATCAAAAGGCGCTTGCCGAAACTTAAGATTTTAAGAGCGTAACTAGGTCATGTTCTGCAAGGATACCAACCAAGGACATGAGATATATACAAGCAACACTAAATGGAAGACTAGACAAAATATGTATAGGATTGAAGCTCAGGGGTTGGGATAGTACAACATATGGACAACAATATACAAGATTATGTGTATAAAAGCTCAGGTCACGAGATAGGAGGATCACTTCAGACTATGCGTATGATATGCGAACACCTAGGGAATATAGGAAATGCTGAGGTTAGCAGAAATGTGATGCTAGTGATGGATGGAAATGAGATTTTGATATATAATGGAATGGTCCACTATGTGTGACACTTGTTTCTAGGTTTTCATCACCCATACTTGTCCAAGGCACCCGATTGCCAAGTTTTCACCATTGGACAAATTTTTTCTCTTTATTCTTATTTTTTTGGTTTCGTTGGATCTTTTTGATGTTTTTGATGTTGCCCAAGTGCCTGTTTGCCAAGTTTTCACCGTGACAACCATTTTTTAAGTTTTTTTTGAGATTTTTTTTTTCAGGACTGTTTTACATTGTTTTTGTGCTTTCTTCGGGACTTTTTATACTTTTGATGGATTTTTTCAGATAAATGGAATAAGAAACCAGCCATCAGGCATAGAAGCACCTAAGATGAATGATGTTGGTAGGATCATTCAATGGTTCTCCTTTAGGAGTGGAGAGTTGATATGCCCCAGAACTGAAGCATGTAGTGACAATATAGGGGCCTTGTCAGGTGACTTCAAACTTACCTTTCTTTTTTCGATCAGTACCAACTTTCTGATTTTCCTTTAGCACAAGGTCCCCTACCTGGAACTGGCATGGGTGGACCTTCTTGTTATAGTTCCTCTTGAGTCTATTTTGGTAGCCAATCAGATGAACATAGGCTTGTTGGCACTTTTCATCTAGTAGATCAATTTGTGTGAGTCGTGCTACTCGGTAATCTTCATCATCAATCAGGTGTCTCAGTGATACTCGGAGGGATGGTAGGTTGACCTCAATTGGTAAGATTGCTTCAGCACCATAGACTAGGGAATAGGGAGTAGTGCTAATAGGAGTATGGTAGGAGGTGCAATATGCCTAGAGGGTGGGATTGATCTGGAGATGCCAGTCACGACCAGTATCATTGACAACTTTCTTAAGGATTTTGAGGAGGGTTTTATTAGTTGCCTCAACTTGGCCATTACCTTGAGGGAAATAAGGACTGGAGAAATGGTGATGGATATGGAGGCAAGAACAGAGATCACTAACATGTTCATTTTCAAATGGTGTACTATGATCTATGAAGATAGTGGAGGGTATGCCAAAGCGGTAAACACTGTGATAGAGAATCAATTTGGATATCTGGACACTAGTAGTGAGGGTGAGCGGAATTGCTTCAGCCCACTTTGTAAAATACTCCATTGCTATTATTATGTACTTGTGGCCTTACAAAGAGAGGGGAGTAATCTTACCAATGAGGTCAAGACCCCAACAAGAAAAGGGCCAAGGAGGTGCAATAGGTCTGAGGTCCTGTGTAGTAGCATGGATCAGATTGGCATGCTGTTGGCAAGGTAGGCACTTTTTGATGAACTCACAAGCATCATGTTCCATTGTAGGTCAATAGTACCCTGTACATAGAAGTTGCTTGGCTAGGACCATGCCACTCGTGTGGGCACTGCATATTCCAGCATGTACCTCTTGTAATGCCTGGGTGGCTTTGTTTTCATCTAAACACCTAGAGAGCACATTGTGATAACCTCGACGATAAAGGGTGTTGGCTACGAGGGTGTAACAAGAAGCTCTATGAATACAGTTTTGGCATTGGGTTGCAGTGAGATGAGGAGATATGATATGATTTTTTAGGTAAGCTTGGATATTGTGGTACCACAGGGACTAGGAACCAACCAAGACACATACGCAATTTGATTCATCTTTCTCATAAGCGGGAGCATGTAGTTTCTCAACTAAGAACTCGTATTGCATAGACTCATGAGGAATCTCTAGGAGGGAGCCAATTATGGCCATTGCATTAGCATCCTTGTTCTGCAAGTGGAGGAAAGGTTCTTTCATCTTGTCAACCATCTACTTATATGGCATCGATTTGTTGTCTTTGGTTTGATACTCATCGAGAACCTATTTGATGATGAGTTGGGAATCACCAAAGACATTTAGAGCTATGATGTTCCATTCTATAGCCATGCAGAGTCTTGCGATTAGTGCCTCATATTATGCAATGTTGTTCATGCAGCCTAGAAATCCCAATTTGAATGACATAGGGATGTAATCACCTTGAGGGGTGACAAAAAGTATTCCTGCCCCTTCACCATGAGCTATGTAGGACCCATCAAAGTAGAGTTTCCAAGTAGGTTGTTCTTCTATCATGTACAAATTCTCATCTAGAAATTCTATGACCAAAGGATATGCATCTACTAATGGTGCTTCTACTAGCTGATTAGCGATGACTTTCCCATTAATGCCTTTTCTATCTACATATTGAATATCAAACTTGCTTAGAAACATAACCCATTTTTCCATTCAACCTGTGAGTGTAGTCCTGGAAAGTAGATACTTGAGAGGATCCACCTTTTAAATGAGCTTGGTTGTATGACTAAGCATATAGTGGCAAATTTTTTGAGTGGAAAAGACCACTGCCAAACATGCTTTTTCCATAGGTGAATAATTGAGTTCATAACCTACTAAAGTCTGACTGATGTAATAAATGGCTCTTTCTTTACCCTCATCATCTAGCTGAACAAGGAGTTCCCCCAGTGCTGTGGTAGTAGCAGAAATATATAGGATGAGTGGTCAACCAGGTATAGGTGGTACCAAGATGAGTGGATTAGCCAAGTATGCTTTGATTTTTTTGAAACTCTTCTGACACTGAGGATCCCACTTGAATGTGTTATATTTTCCCAGGAGATGAGTGAATGGTTGGCACTTGTCTGCTAGTTGAGAGATAAAACAACACACAGATTGTAGCTTTCCTTGGTGACTGCATAGTTGTCAGAGTGTTTTTGGTGGAGGCATCTCTATGATAGCTTGTACTTTCTTTGGATCTATTTCAATGCCTCATCTAGATACAATGAACCCAAGAATTTTTCCTGATGTGACCCCAAAGACACACTTATTAGGGTTGAGAATTAAGCAGTAGTGTCCAATTCTGTCAAAGACGCACTCCAAAACATTGGGGTGATCTTCCCTCTTAACTAATTTTGCCAAGATATCATCGACATAGTCTTCAAGAATTTTGTGTATCATGTCATGGAAAATGACAGTCATGGCCCTTTGATAGGTTTCGCTAGTGTTCTTCAAGCCAAAAGGCATCATGTTATAGTAGAAGGTGCCCCAGGGGGTTGTGAATGCTGTCTTATGCTGACCTTCTTTGGCAATGTGGATCTGATTATATCCAGAAAAGTTATCCATGAGTGACAACATCTCATGTCCTGCTGTGAGATCCACAATCATGTCTATGTTTGGCAAAGGGAAATCATCCTTGGGACATGCCTTATTGAGATCTCTGAAATATGTACATATCCTAATTGATTTATCAGGCTTAGAGATGGGCACCATGATAGAAATCTAGTCAGAATAGTCAATCAGGAAGATGATCTTGGCTTGGAGTAACTTCTCGAGCTCTGCTTTGACAAGTAGTGTCACTTTAGGGTGCATCTTTCTCAGCTTTTGCTTGATAGGTTTGATGTTTGGGTCCACTGCTAGATGGTAAACCACCAAGTTGGGGTCTAATCCCAACAGGTGGGAGTAAGACCATGTGAACTTGTTGATGGATTCCTTCAATAAAGTGATAAGATCACTTTCTTCTGCTTCAGTCAAAGATGCTGCTATGTATGTGATGGTGGGATTCTCTTTGGTACCCAAGTTGATAGTTTTTGCTTCTTCAGTGAGAATCAATGACTTTTTAGGCCTGTAATCATGGATTGGAGGAAGAGGAGAATCTTCATCCTCTGGCACCTCAAAGAGGTTTTCAATAGGGGATACACCTTTTGTTTTTACTATTTTATGATCAGATAGCGCCCTAGATAGGTTTTTCGCTAAGGGATCAATTTTTCTCTTTTTTTTTAAAATTTTTGTTTTCTTCTTCATTTTTGCGGCTGAAGTTCTCCTCTTCCCCAAAGTATGCCTTTGGGTCTAGTTTGTAGACATAAGATGAGTCCTACCCCCAGTCATTTCTTTGTTCAATTGCTCCCATAAAGATTAGGAGTGCATCCTCACTTTGGAACTTGTCAACATGCATGACACTTGGTTGGTCTTAGTCTATGAGTCCAAGATGGCAGATGGGAAGGTTAATGAAGAGAATGGAAAGTTGGTGCAGGACAGAATTGCCCAGGAAGGTTTCAACATCAAAGACATCATCATAGGCTCTCACAACTTTCTCTTCTGGGATATCTTTGATGTCAGTGATTTTTCCTAGGGAAGGATAAGAGGCATAGATGTTTTTTCATTGGTGCCCCCATTCATTTCAAAGCCCATGCCAAGGCCTAGGTGCTTTCCTATTCAGGTAGGTATAATAGGATATTTCATTCCTTTCTCTTCATAACCGAGGCCACCTCTTTGGTAGTTCCTTTTTTTAGTCACCAGCTTGTGAGTCACTGGGTACTTACCTTTAAAGTAATTAAGGTGACTTGTGTCCTTGGGTGGTGGATCCTTATAGAGCCATTGGTTGATGTTTGGTGTCATTTCCTAGCCAGTCAAAGTACCCATTGAAATAAAAGTGGTAGGACCAAATTGTAGCACCTTGGTTGTCTCTGGTTCAGTCTTGCTTAAATTAGGTTGGCAGCCTTGAGTGTGTCGATCAATTGGCAGTGCTCCGACTGCAAAGGCATCAGATAAACTATACTCACCACAACATTTGCTGTTAATCTTGACCATGGAAAGGGTGGAAGAGAGGATTGTTTCTTGGACTGAATGGGTTCAAGATGAACTGGTGATAGAGGTGCCATTGTCGATCCCGGGATAGTGATTAGAATGTAGAAATGATGTTTCCAATGCAATGCAGTATGTGAAGGGCTTGGGATCTGCACGGATGGTGATCTCAGTGTTGTTATATGGAAATTTGATGCACTGATGGTAGGTGGAGGGGACGGCTTGCATAGAATGAATCCATGGGCGTCCAAGGAGAATGTTGAAGGGAAAGTCAAGATCAACAACATGACATAATGTATTTTGGATAACTGGGCCCACTTGAATGAGCAATGATATGGTGCCTTCAGAAGTTCATTCTAGATTGTCATATGCTTTGATTGTCATGAAATCATTTGTAATATCAGCTTCAGTGCAACCCAGCTATTTTATGAATTTTAGAGTACACAGATTTAGGGCCAAACCATTATCTATAATGAACCATTTGATGGAAATGTCTTTAACCATGACAACAATATGGGGTGGGAGATTATGATCGGGTTCTTCTAAGGGTATGTTTGTTGGTTTAAAGGAGACCCCACAAGATGCAGACAAGTGTTCGACAAGGTTCTGGAATTTAGTGAGGTTGATGTCACTGGGAACACGGGAGTCTTGTAGGGCTTTATTGAGGATCTCTTGATAGGTGGGTGAAGTGCGGAGGAGATCCAGGATGGAAATTTGGGCTGGAGTATTCCCTAGGTGTTCCAAAATGTTGTATTGGGTCCTAGTAGATGGGGTGGGACCGACACATCCAACTGTTATCCTGCCTCTACGAGTGGTGATTGCACATTGGTTATCAATTCCCTTGACATGGATGACATTGACGGAGGACTGGACTTGGGATATGCAGCTGATGAGATTTTCATAGTTGATATATGCATTTGTATAATCCTTTTTGTTGGTGTTTTCTCCTTTCTTACCCTTCCCTTATCAAAGGACTGAGTAGGATTGCCTGGGCATGTACCTGAAGTATATTAGGGAACACATTTTGATAGATTTTAAGGCCCGTATTTGGTGATGTTTGGGCAGGATATTCCACTTCAATCTCTTTGCGGTCAATGAGATCCTAGATGTAATGTTTTAGCTTCATGCATTTGAGAGTGGTGTGTCCTTTAACATGGTGGTATTCATAGTACTCATTGTCTTTATACCAGGCTGGCTTAGGAGTTGAGTCATCAAATGCCTGCATTTTTGGGTACACAACTTGGTTAGCTTGGACCAGTTTGGGAAAGATGAGATCTATGGGTTCACCCAAAGGAGTAAACATGTATTGTGGCACATTCAAAGTGTGAGGCATTTGTTGCACATGTGGGACTGATATAGCATTTTTCTAAATCATAGGACCTTGGTAGTTGTGTTGATATGATGTCCCTGGAGGGGGATAGATAGTCATGCCTTGAGGGTGAATGTGTTGCTAGTAAGTCAGTTGGGGATACACGGGATTGGGCTGTTGATACATGGGAGGAGGTTAAGGGTACATTGGTGGTGCTTGCTGATAAGTTTGGGTAGGTGCATTAGGACTGGCTACCACAACCTAAACGTGTTTGGTGTTAGTGGCTCTGTCAGTTATTGCATTCTTATTCTTGTTCCAGTACCATGACCGATCATTGTTATGTTTGTCAGGCTAGGATTCCTTGTAGTGCTTTATGGCACCGTCTTCTTTGAGACCTCGTTCAAGATCCATACCTTTGATCCTGATGTCTTGATAAGTTTGTATGCAATTCATGCGCATGTGATAGGCAATCTTAGGATGGAGGTTGTTAATAAGGATTTTGATAAGATGTTGCACTGGGGTTGGTAGGACAACCTTGTAGTAAGCCCTTGTCAGCATTGAAGATAATCAACCAGGCTCTCTCCTCCCTTTTGTTTGGAATTGCATAGGTCAAGGAGTGAGAGTTCATTTTCGACATTATGTGCGTATTGGGAAAAACACTTTTTAGATAATTCAACAAAATTAGAGATGGTGCTATAAGGGATTTTGTAGAACCATTCAAGAGTAGTTCCCCCTAAGCTCTTGGGAAATAGTCTCATAAGTAAATTATCATTATAGGCCACTTCTTGACATGCCATGTAGAATTCTTTCACGTGGCTCACAGGATCTCCCTTCGCCCGAAATTTATCAAATTTGGGTGTCTCAAAGTGCTTGGGGAAGGGTATGGTAGTGATAGGTCAATCAAATAGATAAGGACACACCTCTTCAAACTTGAATTTTTTAGCCTCTATCCTAGCTTTTAGCTCCTTGAGAGCATTCTTCATTTCCTCCCATTCATGATTGATTTGTGGGGGAGGATTGTTAATCATGATTGCATGGTTTCCTTGAACCTGATATGGATCGAATGGAAAATATGGAGGATTCTGTGGGGGATATTGTGGTGTTTAATATGATGGTTTCTGGTCAACATATATGGGTTGTTGTGGTGGAAGCTGTGGTTGAGGGGAATATTGTAATGGAGGAGGTGTCGGCACTTGATAAGATTGTTGCAACTGCTAGAAATATGCTTGTATTTGCTGTGGCATTGGATAGGTGGGATGAACCTGTTGTGCACCTATATAGGATGGAGGATAGGTGTTTTGTAGCTGAATGCCCCCACTGGGAACACTGAATTTCTATGGAGGTGGAATGGTTTGTGATGCAACGGAAGATGGCATGGCTAGGTAGTTGGCAAAATGAGTTTGTTGTTGCTGCATGGGTTGGATGAAAGGATTAGCAAATTGTTGCAGTGATTGTGCCATGAAGGGATTTGCCCCTTTGTTTGTGGTTGTGGCTGTTGAGCAACTTGGAGGGTGGACTGCGCAGCTGTGAAGGGGTTGATTTATTACTATTGTGCTTGGGATGTGAATGGGTTGGTAACTTGCTACTGCGGTTGTTGTTGTTGGGATGGTTGCTGGATGGATTGTTGTTGTTGAATAGGTTGTTGATGCTATTGGATTGTTTTTTGTTATTGTTGTTGGATGGGTTTTTGCTGTTGGATAGGTTTCTGCTATTGTTGGATAGGTTATTGTTGTTGGATGGGTTGTTGTTGTTGAATAGGTTGTTATTGCTGCTGTATAGGTTGTTGATGCTTGATGGTTATTTGGGGTATGACGAAGGGATTGGTTTGCATTTGTGGCTATACTACTGGCACACACTGCGGTTGTGCTACTAGTAGAGTGGGGAAGGTGGTCCCTTGTGAAAATAAGGGTTGGTTATAAGCGTTGGTAGGTGGCATGCCTGTGGTGAAGAAAGACAGAATAGGCATGGAGACTTGGGTGCTTTGATGCTGGGAACTAGTTGTTTCACTTTGAACAGACTAAGTAGGGATGGGTGGAATGGTGGTTTTTTGTTTGCTAACTAGTGGTGGTGGAAATTGTGCCATGAATGTTGGGAATGTTTTCAAAAGTGGAGCGGCTGTGACTTGAGGAGGTGCTTGTGTAGTGATGGGGGTATTACCTATGCTACTGATGTTGGATCAAGAGGTGGGGTTCCTGAGGTAGATGAAGGTATCATGTGCATGATGGAGGGTGGGATGGAAGGTTGGAATACTTGTGCAATAATATTTCCCACCTATAGGGCTCGTTGAAGTTGATCAAAACTTTCATTTCTAGTGGGATGATGGCATTCCCCTAGAAGTGTCATAGGTCGTGTGACAAGTGTGGGTATAATCCAAGGTGGGAGTTAAAGTCCTTGTTGATGAATGCCCAAAAGTACCTAATTGTTGTTACGTCCACTCATGGCATTCACCATGTGGACATGTCCTGGATGATTGATAAATGTCTCTGTGGTACTTATGGTAGGTGTCTCATTAGTATCTACCCAGATGTGTTTAATTTGATCGTTAGGCTGAGGTGCGTAAATAACCATGGTGTTAGTGTTATTAGTCATAGGATTAGATGAGCTAGCAGCAAGATTAGGGTCCATGTTGTTCCTCTTCTTAGTGGCTCATGTGATAGGTGGCATAAATGTGACTACCCTAAGGGAATATGAGATGCAAGATGTTATGCAAGGATGTGCCTAGGAAGCTAAGGATGATGATTCTAGAACTAAGATGTGTTTAGGATGATGAATATGCTTCTAAGGACTAAGGATGACTTGGTATATGCATGAATTAAGGGTTGCTTTCCCTAGTGTAAGATCAAGTGGATATGATTGTCTACCTAAGACAAACTTGTGGTCTTTGGTGAACGAGATTCTTTGTTAATGCGAACCAACCTTTTGATCAAGGTGATGAGGTTGCAAAGGAAAAGGGGATTATCTTAAACAATGCTTAGTAAAGGACACTTAAGGATGAGGTTTGATTAAGATATAGGTTCTAAGCAACTCAAAAGGACATGCAATACCAAGTGAGGGATGTGATCAAGGATGCTTTGGATGATGATTAGGATGATGATAGGCTAATTAGGATTGATTTGAATAATGCAAGATTATGCTAAGATGAGTGTGTGATGTGTTTCCAAAGACGACAACCTAGGGGAGGTCCTAAAATGCAAGCTAAGTGAGCTTAAAAAGAGGAGGAACTTTTGTTTGTCATGGTAAACTAGCTAGTCATATTACTCAAATCCAACAAAAGCAGAGTTTAGACGATATTTGCCCATGAAATGAGCAACCTTGTTGTTGTAGATTACTTTGTCAAATTCTTCCCATTTATGAATCTCTTGTTTGATGGAATCAATGATGTGTTGGTACTTGGTAGCCTCTCGGGTTGTGTTTTTCTGTTCTCTTTGGACGGGTGGTAACAAAGTTTTTACCTTCTTATGCTTCTTGGAATTGGTCATGTCCTATAAATAGATCTGATCTTGGATGAATAGTTGGAGGTTTTAGGACATATCTCATAAAAGACCATATTCTAAAAATTAGAGCTCAAGGTAATCTTTGCAAAGGGACGTTGTCTTGATAATTTGGCAAAAGTTTGATCTTGTTCTGATTTTCAATAGATTTGTTCCATGGCAAGAACCAATTTCACCATAGTCAAACAAGAAAAGAGTAAGCATGTGTCTAAAAACAATCCAACAAGGGACAAAGCAACCTTGAAGGATACAAGCACGTGAAAAATTTGATTGTTGGGTATTTCATTTGTGTTTTGGATTTTGCAAATGTTGTTCAAACACTTCAAGCACACATCTACCTAAGGAATTGGCTTCAATGAAATATTATAGACCCATTGCTTGGTATTCCATCAGCTCACATAGTAGTGTCACCCCCAAAAGGGTTCCCGTTCCTTTTTCCAGGTATTGTTGCCGTGCTACGAAGATCTCTTTCACAACACAATACCTTGGGACACATATGATGGGGATCTTGGGGGGAGATTCTTCCCTCCCCTCACACTATAATAAGTCACCGTTCGGAGGTGAATCGGGTAGCTTCTATGCCTAGAGTTTTTAGTAAGTGTCTCCATTCGATTGTATCCTCTATGTCCGCTCAAGCACGATTCAGGCGTATAGCCCCATAGAGTGTCTTGAAAAAAGTGGTCATGTAAATGTGATTGAGACCGCGAGGTTGCACTTAAGTTAGACGAGAGTTGAGTATAAGCTCAAATGCCAATTGTCTCCCGAGGCTTTAACCCCAAAGAGTAAATTTTATTAACGTGAGTTAGAATGGTGTGGCTTACACCTCATTCTCATGTGGGTCATTTCTGAGAGATTTTTTCCTTGACCAGCAGGCCCATCTAAAGGATTAATTTAAAAAGCATGGATTGTTGACGAGCGGGGTTTGGAATTCTGATTTTCCACAAGGGGAAAAGAGCATACTCTCCTACCCAATATTGTTTTATCCTAGACACACAAGGAAAATCTTTGTTTTTTCCCAAAAAGATTCAATTGTTTAACACAAAGAAAGTGTGTCTAGGTTTTTGATCTTCCCAAAAGGGAAGAGTGCATAATCCCCTAACACTTGCTTTGGATAAAAAAAATAAATCTAGCTGATTATGCTAGGTGCCTAAAAAATATTACAACAGACATAATTGTTTGGTCGATTTTTTATTTGAGGAAACCTAGAAGACAAACGTGAGTAGTTTTGTATTGATTTCTTTGGCAAGCGGTGTTGCAAAAAAACTTATTAGTAGTTTCAGTTTTAGCCTTTGACAAGCATTAAAAAAAAAACACTTATCAATTATAAGAAAATAATAAAAACAATTTGATAGAGCGCAGACACTGGTTCAGGGAGCAGACGTTGGTTCTGTGTTTTACCTTAAAATGACATAATGTGGAAAAATAGGCCAGAAAACAAAGGAAACCAGAAAATTACTATACTAGTCGCAGACGCCGATTAGTGACACGCAGACACCGATCGATGATTTTCCTGAAATGGCGTTTGCGCAGATGCTGAAACCTGAATCAGCATTTTCACAGACGCTGCTGAACATGCAAGTTCACAAAAACACAACAAATCAACAAACAATGTTACTTTTTCTCTCTTCTTAGTCTTTAATTTGATCAAACATCCATTTCAAATTTTCCAAACATTAAAAAGCTAATGTTCTTTAAGAAGCTATTCAAGATTTGTTCCTTTAATGAATTTTTAGCATTATAACGTCTTTTAAAATGGATTTCTGCTAAAAAATAGAATGCTTAAAATCAGTAGGAAACACAATGAATTTTGACAAATGACAAATTTTGTTTGGAAAAATCTTAAACAATAAATTCCAGGTGGAGATGTCGGTTCAGTGCGCAGACATTGGTTCAGTGTAGACACCAAATGCCAGTTCAGACAGAACTAACATTTGTGCAGACGCGTCTACGTAAAATGTAGACGCTGATCCACGTGCTTGGAAAAATTTGAAAGAAAAAAGACTAGAAGTTAGAAGAATTTAGGGACGTGGGTCCCACCAGGCGTGCCAGAATGTAGTATGGGGAAATCTTCTATCTGTTAGGAGCAAGCTCAAACATAAAATCTTAATGGGTTAGCACATAGAATTCACGAAAGAAGCAAGAACCAAACAATACTTCAACATAACATCGGATTGAGCTAAAAACAAGTAAAAATGCACCCTATTCTACTCATTTTGATTTTCTCTTTTTGATTAAATGTGGGTGTGATCTCTCAAACACACACAAATGCAAGTAAATCCCCAATGCAATGCAAGATTGATAACAAATGAAGGGATTCAAGAGCTAGTATAAGGAACTAGTCTCAAATTCTTCACAAGATGATCTAAATTAGCCATGGAGATGATATGCAAACTATGCAAGATTGAGGCTATGAAAGATGCAAAGTAACAACTATGATTCAACTATGATTGATTTTAACCAAAATCAAGCCTAGCATGTGATTTCTATGTGAATTAAACAAGAAACTATAAGCATGGAAACTAGCTATGAAATTCTAAAACAAATCTAGCATGATAACAATGCAAATTGAGAGATGAAAAATGAAGAGGAGAAGGCCTCTATTTAAAGATTTTTGGAGGAGGAGAAGAAGAGGGCTTGGATGATGTGGCATCTATGTGGCATCCACATAAGAGCCACATAAGGGACACATATGCTTGAGGGGATGGCCAATTTTGAGTCAAAGATAGAATTTAATATTTAGTGGCTCAAGAATTCCAAGTGGGAGACAAAGATGTAAGAGGAATTTAAGAGGAATGGGTGACCTTTTTGGATAGAATTTCCCCATGTGGGTGAACATTCCATTAGCCTTAAAAAGGTTAGGAATCACCCTTTAAGTATGATTAAAGGGTAGTTAGGTAGGGAAGCATGCTTAGAGGATGAGGTGATGGGTATAGAGTAGGAATAGGGTAGGCTTAGGGTAGGATTCTAGGTTGGATTAATAGGTCTGTAGGATAGTTTCAGATTTTAATTCAAATTACATTTGAACAAATCATAATTTAGAAGAATTAGGGATATGGAGGGATTTTAATAAACATAAATTTATTAAAAGGGGGATTTTATGAGACAAATGTATTTAAATAAAATACATTTAGAATAGTATTTGATTATTGATAAATACTAACAAATGAAACCATTTAATTGATTGAATTAAATAGTTAGATGAATAAGAGGGAATTAATATTAGTAATAATATTAATATTTTTGGACGTCTACAACCTTTAACATAGATAGAACCCACAACTACATCCACGTTCTCATTGGTAAAATTGATTTTTTTAAAATCAATTGAATTATTGATTTCTTAATAAAATTGGAACATTATCGAGCATCATGCCCATTACATTTGGCCAAGATTCAAAGATACTAGCTATAATGTATGAACCTTTGAAGCTATATATAATGTCATATCAATTATTAAATGCATTTACTACTATTGTTCTACACTTTCTCACCTCTCTAGAAATTTCATTTCATATCCATCCCTCCCCTATAGTGGTCTCAAATGACAATTCCAAAGTTGTATATGTTTAGGGTGAAATTACCTCTTGTAGCCCTGCTTGCACTAGAAGGTTGAAAATAATATTTGTTATGGTGGAGAATTGAGAAATGGAATTACTAAGTAATGTCCTTTCCTTGAAGGATGGGAAGATCATCATAATATCAAGTGTACCAACTCAAAGAAAATGATATTTTATACAAATAAGTTAACATCCAAACCTTATAATTAAATAGCCTTTAGGTGGAGGAAATGGTGGGTAAGTAAACATACTAAGAGATGAAAGCACTTTGTGGTTGCATCTAGGCATTTAGAATTATCGCGACCACTCATCCCACTCTTTTTGTTATAGGTAATAGATTTTTCATTTTAATAATATTGTAAGTCGGGAAAACTTGGCCCAAACCAAGGGTGGTAACAACCATGGATACCACCAACCCGAAAAGAGAACAATAGAAGGATCCATGAATAGATCACAAAATATAAAATCCCTAAATATGAAGCATAGAATCTAAGTTTTAGATTTCACATTCCCCTTAGAATGAGACTTTAGGACCATATCAAAAGAGTTTTTCTTTAAATTCCTATGTTTTTTTCTTGTTCACCATGTGTCATCAATCTTCAAGTTTAGCAGCCTCCTTCTCCCAATCCACATGAATATCCATTGAAGCACCAACAAAATCCTCTAAATGTATTCCTAGAACCTGTACCATACTACCCGCAGGCATCAAATCCAACTCCACACCAAGAGACCCTACAGGTATGCATTTCTCCCATTCCTTCGGGGTAGCAACTCCAATGGTTTGGACAGGCTCTCTTGTCTCTCAACCAAAATAGTTTTAACATTGTGCATCAAAGGTTCTTCTTGAGAAGAGAAAATTAGAGATTTATGGACCGATTCTTTAGTAACAACCTGAGAAAAACACCTTTCTTTATCAATATTCTTCTCAACCTTATAATGGTGTTGCGAAACATCTTTCCACCAAGAATATTTCTTAATCAATCTGTCTTTGCCATATTGTGTTGTCATATGACCATTTTGAAAATACCTTTTACACCTGAAGGGGACCCATTCATACTCAAGAGATTGAACCCAACATCCTTTTGAATATTTTATAGAGATTTCATGAGGAAGCCCTTCAAAAACATCTATTTTAACCAAGATACGAGAAAAGGTATAGTGAATGAGATTTGAGGATCCTTCATCCACCATCAAAAGATCCCCTAGCAAGTTTCCAACCACCTCTAAAAGAGAGTCAAACCAAAAGTGTAGGGGAAGATTGGGAAGCCTTACCCAAAGAAGGATCTTGTCAAAAACTTTAGTGGATAGGCAAAAATCAAGATGTCCAGGTTTCAACATCAAAGTGAACTTTTCCTCCTAACTCCAAAAATGTATACACAAAACCTTGTTTATGTCTTGAATACTTTCAAAAACAATAGTAAAAAACCCTTTTTCCATAGGGTATATCTGAACACAACCGTCAAGAATGGGCTCCCAGTTATCAGAAATCTAGGCATGCAAATTATGCAAGCTTGGCCACAATCCTCTAAAGTGTCCAATCAAACCCAACTCAGAGACAACTAAGAGATTATAAGCAATCTCCTCCTCATCCTCTACACTCACATCTATGACAACACTCTTGGATGATGGGATTGAAGAAACCCCACATTCTCACATTTGTTGGTGTTGGGAGCCAAACTATTTCTTGGCTGCTCTTGAAGGGCTACAACCATTTCCCTGAGGCATATTAATACCCAACTCAACCCTCACATGTCCATTTCCTTGGGTGGTGTCACTTGCTCGAACCCTCCCATCATCCCCTAGCCTCTTCCCTTTTGGCTACATTTTGGTTTCCAACACAACATTGTTTGATCTCTGACATTGTTTTCTCTCATGCTAGATACCACCAATGCTTGAGGAGATTTCACCTCCCAAAAAACCCCAAAGTCACGATGCCACATTTGAGCCTCCAAACTATCTGTTTCACCATCTTGATAGAAAAATGTTAATCCTTGCTTAATCAAGCTCGAGTCAGACTTGTCCCAACACAAAGAAGGGGCAAATTTTACCCTCAAACCATGGTAAGGGGTTGAAACCCTAGTTGGAAATCCTTAAGCTTTCAAACAGCTCTACAACTCCATCTGAAAACCCCCAATGATTCCCTAGAACATTTATATACCCCTCATCCGACTCTTAATACATATTTGCAATTTTAGATTAGAAATTTGAAAACCTCATTTCTCTCATGTAAATATCTTGCATTCTCATAAGAATAAAGAAGTAGAGATCAATATCAAAAAGATCCAGAAAATATTGAATCATCTCCAAGACTTATCTTTTATAATCACTTGTAAAATTCACTTGTAAAATTCTTAACCTACCTATTGACCTCTACAACTAAAAGCCAAAGAAGTCTCTACAAATATTAATAGATATATTACATATATCAACACATGAAAATTAAGTATATGTACATTCATTTGAAGCTCCCATTATTGACTATGTTGATTTAGGAAAAATACTTACTTGTTCATTGCTGTAAGTTTCTATCGCATATGTTTGGTGTTTTACAAGATTTCATTCTAATTTTTAACTATGATTTAAATAGGAAAGGACTTATTCTTGGTTTTAAAGATTATATGGGAAAAATGGATGTGGATCCAAGTTTACTACAAGTAGAATGTGAAGTTCAAGCATTAAGCTTAGTCATTGTAAACAAATGTTATAATGTATCTCCCTTTCTTGTTGTCCTTGTAGGTGAATTGTTATGTGCAACTATCTTCTTCAACATTTATCGTAGGTTCATTTTTTTGTAAATTAATCTCATTTCTTTGATAAATATAAAAAATAGCTTTTTATATAATTTAATGTGTAGATTTAAAATTAAAATTTTGGTTTAATTTTTTCAATATTAAATATTTTAGTTTAAAAATAAATTTAATGATAAATATTTTTAAGGTATTTAAATTTTTTTTTTTTGTATTGATAATAAGTTGATCAAAAAGAGGTTACAACATAATGTTTGAAAGTATCAAAAAGAGGCATAGCCCCAACTAGATGAATTCACAGGAGATTACATCAAAAGGAGTTCACCGAGTTAATTATAGAATGCAAAAAGGAAAAATAACAACAAGCTACTGAAGGCAGCCATCATTGGCATCAACCCAGGTGGTCCAGCCCTTCTCTCCCTCCATCCAGGCAACTTTTTTCTTGTTCTATATCTCAGCCAGCATGGCCAAGATGTCTTTCTTTGAGTTCCTATTTTTCTTGATTTCCTTGCTCACTCTGGCCAAAGTTTTTTCAAACACCTAAAGATTATCCAGGTTCTTCCCCCATTCATAGCTGTCTTTTAATTCGAAGACAAAGAAGGTAGCATGTCCGTCCTGCAGAAATCTTCGAAGCTTTTTTTGATCCATCATCATAGTTGTGTGCACCTGCAAGGAAATTTTAAAAAATGTGAGTTTAAGTGAAAACTCAGTTGAACCCTGGGAGTGTCTTGGAACTTTTCTTCATTCCTTCATTTCCAGATCTGCCATAAGATGTTAGAAGTTAAGATGTTCCAAAAAATGTTAGATTCTTTCTTATGTCCCTTGATATGACCAGTCACAATTTCAATAATAGAAACATAAGTAGGATAGGAGATGCCAAAAAGCTTCCAAATATTTCAAGCAAAAGAGCATTCAAAGAAAATATGTCTTCTGGTTTCAAGAAGATCACAGAGTTTATAGATATTACTTTCATGGTTATTCCTATTGATAGGCAGCCTGTCAAGTATAAAGATCCATCTAAAACATTTAATTTTGGGTTCAACACAACCTTTCCAAAGAATTACAAAATACTTCTTCCAAGAAGAGACATCCAGAGAGGAATACCAAATCTTATTAATATGGTCAAGGATGGAACCATCATATGCAAGAATCTTGTAAATATTTTTAGCTTTAATCTTGGATAGGATGGTCCCATTCGGCCATTTGCATTGTAAGAATCTCTGAGAATCAACATGGCAGATGGAAGGGAGGTTTTGAGTAGCCTTGAGAATCATGTTATAAGTTTTCTTCTGAGAGATAGGAAGATTAAAAGTATTTCGTAGCTCCTCCCAGCTAATCAGTTTGTCTTGTTCAAGAATATCAATAAACCTTAAGATTCCTTTGCTGGCCCACTGTTTGAAAGAACAACCTTGTGAAAGGGCAAGGGGTTTACCCAAAAGCTTAAGGTTCCACCAGATGGACCTTTCACCATAAATTTGAGTGTCATCATGAAATTTCTTTTTAACAATAAATTTTCTAACTTGATTCTATGCTTTCCAGATGGATTTAAAGATTCCAGACCCTTAAACAGTAATGGGAAAGTTGCCGATAACGAGATCGTTAAAGGGGAGGTTTTTCCAGAATTTAGCATTAGTAGGAAATCCTCTCTCAATATTATTCCTAACAAGAATCTTCCATGGCACATATCCATTCATGGAGTGAAAGATCCATTTGGCGGCCAAGGAAATTCCATGGATCCTAAGGTCTTTCAGACCCAGCCCCCCAATAAGTTTATCAGTACAGCACCAATTCCATTTGACAGAATGCAGTTTTTTGTTTCCTTGGCCATCAGACCATAAAAAATTCCTAACAAATTTTTGGATCTCAAAAATTTGGTAATTGCTAAACATCCACACAGAGGAGTAATAGATGTTATAAGATGATAATTTTTTTTGGCAAACCTGTAGTCTGCCAGCAAAAGAGAGAGCACGGTTATGCCACATATTCAACTTTTTGGTAATTTTTTCTTTGACCCAAAGCCACATGTCTTTAAGCAAGGGGTTAATGGCAAAGGGAATGCCAAGATATCTCACAATATTTTTAGGGCCTCCCCATTGGAATTCATAGTTCTTAAACCAATCAGGAGGCTGCTCTTTCCATCCCAGACAAATGGATTTGGAGTGGGAGAGCTTAGCTCCAGAAATAGTACAAAACATATTCAACTTGGATTGCAGAGCTTCAAAATTATCATCATAAGCTTCAAAGAAAATGGTCATGTCATCAAAAAATTGGCTATTAATGAGATCATCATTATTAGGAAGCGATATGCCCTTAACAGTAGGAGATAAGGTATTATCTCCATGTAAATAATATAGGGCATTAGAAGCTATGGCAAAGAGGGCAGGAGCCAGAGGGCAGCCTTGCCGAATAGACCTACCTAGAGGAAAGGTATCAGAGAGGGAAACATTGATGTCAATTTGATCACATGCATCCTGGAGCAACATATGGACAACATTGCAGAAGAAAGGAGGAAAACCAAAATCCTCAAGCATCATGGAGATAAAACTCCATTCAATCCTGTCATAGGTTTTTTCAAAGTCTAAGAGTAACATGCTAGAGTTCTGATTAGAATGGTGGGCCCAGTTCATAGCCTCCTAGCTAGTAAGAAAATTTTCCAAAATATATCTACCTTTTATAAATCCTATTTGGGTGGAACAGATAAATTTGGGAAGGATACCCGTAAGTCTGGTAGCCAAGATTTTGGCAAAAATCTTATAAGAAACATTAATGAGCATAATGGGTCTCCAATTCTTGATGAGAGCCTTGTCCCCATCCTTGGGAATGAGTTTAATAATGCCTTTGTTGATGGAGGGACCAAGAGAGCCTTTAGAGAGAGCATCCAAGTAGATCTCAAGAAGGTCTTTGGAAATCTAGTGTTGGTTGGCCTTGTAAAATTTGATGGGTATGCCATCAGGACCAGGAGTTTTATCATTTTTAAGGGAATTAATAGCGTTAATAACATCATCTAAAGTGATTTCCTTAGCAAGAAAGTGGGCATCCTCAGAGGAAATCACTTTAGGGATAAGAACTCTGCATTGATTCCTAATAGAAGAAGCCTCCACCAAGTCCTCAGAAGAAAATAAGTTTCGGTAGAATTGAGAAAAAGTGTCTTTAATAAGCTCAAGATAAATAATATCTTGGTTGTCTATGATGATCTTTTCAATGGTTTCATTAGGATGTTTGCATTTAATAAGGTTAAAGAAAAATTTAGTTCCACGGTCACCATATTGGAGCTAGTGTGTCCGGGATCTAACCTTAACTCCTCTAGTTTTAGTCACCAAGTGCTTCCTAAGGGAATCTTTGGCTTTAATAACCTGAGAGGTGCGGTCAAGGTCCAAAGGATTAGCTTGGTTGATTATTTCAGCCTTAAGTAAGTCAACAAAAAGAGTTTTTTCATTGAATTGGAAGTCTTTAGCCTTCTTCTAGCCAATGGTCTTTAAAATATTATGCCAAGCATTAATGTTCCTAATCCATTTAGCGATGCAGTTTTCCATAGGGAAATTATTTTTGTTAATGATACTAATAATGTGAATAGCAGTTAAGAGTTCAACATCATCAAGCAGGCTAACATTCAAGATGAATTTGGAGGTAGGAGTCCGATGTCAATCAGGGGATTTGTTAAAGGTAAAGGAGGCAAAAATGGGATGATGGTCAGAAAGAGAGGTGGGAGAAACCAGGACAGAGTTTCCAAGCTAATTAGGAAGGACAGAGAAAAGGTTCCTGCTAGCATAAAAATGATCAAGTCTGGAGTAAATTCTATTCGATCCCTGTTGGTAACTAAACCACGTATGCGAGATTCCCAGATTATTGTGTTTATTACCAACTAATGGGTCAAAAATTTGCATGGTATTCTTCATTTTATTCCAATGGAGTTTTTCCATATCTTTCCAAGCAAAAGGTAGTCCCCCATCCTTGTCATCCTGGTGTTCAACCATGTTGAAATCAGCAGCAATAACCCAAGGGATGCAAGGGAGAGAAGTCATCCATCCCCAGAAGTTGGATCTTTCCTTAGAATCATTCGAAGCATAGATAGAACAAATCCCAAACTCATGATTATTGTAATTGAGGGTGATCCAGATAGCTCTGTTACAAGGAGAGACACCACGGCTAGTGATAAACCTCTCCCATTTAGGGTTGATAAGCAGAGCGACACCACCTTTACCTTTCGGGTGGTAGGTGTAGATCTTAATCACATCTTTCCACAGAAAATTTAGATTAGAATCCAGAATAAAACTAGTAGCCTTAATTTCTTGCAACATAAGGAAATCAATCTTATGACAAGAATAGAGGAAACTTGTAATGACATATTTCCTATCGGGAGACTCCAGTCCCCTAACATTCTAGGAGACACAATTCATGAGGAAACATTGGAGGGAGAGACACACAATTCAGATGAATCCATTTTTGGGTTCACCATAATATCATATATTTCTCCATTTTTTTATTAATATTCTTGTTTTTGGAACCAAGAGGTCTTCCTCTTCATTTGGACGAAGGGAACCCTGCTTTAAAGTCTTCCTCACAATAAGATAATAGGTCAAATTCCATGGATTTAGTCAAGTTAGTGCACTCATCCCCAACTGTGGGTTGCAAAGAAGGAATAACCGCAACAATATACTCATCACTGATTTCTGTAAGGGTTTTATTGGAGGGATTAACAGGGAAGATTCTGGGAGATTGACAATGGAGAAGCAATTTCAATAGGGGTAAACATATTAGACGTAACAGGGGAGATATGGTCAGGAAGGTTGGAGGAGTTTTTATTGGATTTCCTTCTTCTCTTATTGGAGACTTTTGTAACATTCTAAAATCCATCTGCAAGGAGAATCTCATCACTACCTGTTTGGTTGGATTGGGTCACAGCAGGGGAGGGACTACTACGGATAGACTGAGAGGTATTAACCATATTAAAAATACCTGGTTGGTTTACTGCTTCAGCCACCTTAGTAGGTTCTACTCTGTTAGGCAGGGTATTTTTTGGAGGATAGGGAAATCCTTCCTTTGGTGACCTTCTCTCCGACATAGAAAATAAGTATTAAGACCTCTGAGTATCTCAATTGGGCAATAGTAATCAGTATTTTCAATATTAATGTTGAAATTGGCTGGAATTTCCAGACCAGGATTCAGAGATATTAAAACGCGGGCATCCATATGGGAAACAAGTCTAACCGTGTCATCCATTCGAATGACTTTCCCCAATGGTTGTAATAGTTAAGGAATAAACCACCAAAGAAAGGGAGGAATGTGTTTGATCAGAATCCAGCGAGGAGCCGAGAGGGCAAGTACTTCCTCATAGTTTGCATCTAGGGACCAAGCAATAGCCCTAAATGATGTAGATCCAACAACCCAATACTATTTTTTTAAAACTTCCGCTTGAGCCTCATGATTCACGAAAAAAATTACAAACAACCCTTTTTGAATCTGTCTACAAAATGAAATATGAAATCCAAGCTTAAGATTCTAGAAATTGTGGAACCAATCATCAAGAAATTTCCTAGGAGGAACCTTATCGATTTCCATGGCCGAAAAGAAAATAGCAGAGCTTTTTAACCTAGTTTTTTCCCCAACAATTTTTGCAAGCATCTCAATATTTGGAGAAACAAAGAAAGTTTCAGAGCTTCTGGGGTTCTTACCGAAGAGATGGGATCCATTGTTCACCAAAAACCTAGCCTCCGAATGGATGGTTACTCCTATGTTAGCGACGGCTTCAAAGAAGGATTTGGAGAGAGAAAGAGGAGGTTGAGTGTTGTTATCATAAGTTTTATTGTTAGCAGAGTTAATATTGTCCCTCAGCAGAGCCGAGAGAGGAGGAGTGGGTATGGCCTCTGTCAAGGAGGAAATGCCATTAATGGAGTTAGAAATCAAAAGGTTAGGAATGAACACACCTGGCATGGAGGAGACGCCATTGTCAGCAAACCATTTGTGTGCGTTGTTGCTGTCTGCCACGATGTCTTTGGAGATCTCGTCACTGTCTTTGTCAAAACCGCTATTTCCCTCGCCAGAGTCGTAGATGGAATTCACTATTTTAGCAGAGCCCTTCATATTTTTCGCATTCTTATTTGTATATTAATATTATTATATTATAGTGATGCTTATTTTTAGATGTAAGAAAATAGTCAAATATTGAAGTTTTTTTATTTTTAATGAGTATAGGACTGTAATCGTGAAATTTGTATATTCATGCTATTTTTTAGTTAGTTTTATATCTATTTTGTAAAAATGTCTTTATCAATTGGTGCAATCATGTGTGAGATTGGGTTCAATTGTCTAACCTTTATCCTTTTCAGTTCACACTTATTCTCGTGTTTATACCCCATAGCTTTTCTTTATATGCATACATACTTAAACACTATTGCTTATATCCCTCATTTGTTATGCCTATCCTTGCTCACACTTCTAATACTTGTTACTAGTTTGATTGTTACCATTTCATTACTTAGGGGAATTCCCAGAATTGTAGACGTAACCTTGCAATTGTGGAATTGCCTCTTTTCTTTTTAAATTTCAAAATTCAAATTTAGTGGATGAGCCCTTGCACCTTTCCAATTCAAGGTTGATCAAACACACATTTGCATGAATTGGTGTTATGTAATAACATTTAAATACATATGATTGAATTCATTTCATAGCAAGGGAATTACTTTTAAAGCATTCTCTCTCATTCTAAAGCATTGATGGAACAACTAATAGTTAGATAATTCATAATAAAATACAAGGTTGAGATCTAGATTATTTATGTTAGAGAATTTAACCTTACTTTGATGCAATAAGAAATATATTAGAATAGTGTGGTAGATAACATCTGCAAAATGTAAATAAGATGGATTTCATTCATTCATATACACCATTGAATTGATTTACTCATGTCTTCATGTGTGTGTGCATTGGTAGACAAGGAACTAGGAATATGATATATAGTTACTAAAAGGATTTTGTGATAACATCTAAGGAATTCTAGTACCAATTGAAGTATTGTACGGTATAATGACATATAAAAGGACATGACCTTACACTAATAAAATGATTATTAGTATTTAAAACCACCCACCACAATGGGAAGACAACATATTATCAAACTATATATTTGAGAGAGGCAATGACTAAGAAAGAATAAGGGAGAGGAGGACATATTATCAAAGCATGTGGGATGTTTATATCAAGATATCTTCCGGTAATAAAGAGATGTTTATTAAAAAATATCATATTGTTTGCAATATTTTTATCAACATAGGAAATATTTATATGATATCTTTATTTACTTATATTCATTCTCCCAAGTTAATACCATATGTTGAATTTATTGTGTCTAGGCTAAGATATTCACATAAGCTATTTTTGTTATGGTTAAGGTAGCTGGTTTTATTAATGTATGATTTAGCTAATTGATGTCTTACATAAGATTTGATACTAGTGGTATATATATATATATATATATATATATATATATA
>MU227431.1:612108-652122 GCA_018584345.1 Thuja plicata
TATATATATATATATATATATATATATGTATATATATATGTATATATAAATATATATATGTATATATAGATGTATATATACATATATATAGTATCAAATCATCTTTTTGTCACTAGGTTAAATATGTTGGATTGGATACATTTTCCTTATTCGCATCTGGATCCATCCAAATCAATCAAAACGATAGAATTTCATGATATTTGTAGCATTTGGGAGTCCATTTGGTTCATTTGGGTCTCGTGTTTAGTTAGTTGTAGCTAGTTCATGCAATATTGATATAATAAAGAAAAATTGTCTCAAATTTCTTCCAGGTTTTTAATATTCCAATCCAAATCTATAATTCTATATCAACTATATGTAATTCATTTTTTCTTGTTTTCTATGTCTCTAGTTTTGATTTTTCATCTTCTTGAGCTTTCTGATTGTGCATTTTGTCTTGATGATGAATCACAAAGTGTGATATGGGACATTGATTTAAAAAATCTGACACAATCTAAACGAAAGACATACAAAATAACTATTATGGTATGTGGAAAACTAATATTCTCATTTTTTAATTTTCATACTTTAAGATTATTTATTATTTTGTCTTTTATTTTTTTTGCCATTGCTACCAAATGTGTCTCCTATGTCTTTTCCTTGAAAAGGTTATATTTGAGTAAAATTAATTTAAGTTCCTATTGAATTAGTCATAAATATTTTGGGCACAAAATAATTTTTGTTATCACTTGATTTTTTATAGCCTTATACTACTTTGTCTTCCTATAGGGTCACTTATTAGCTATTTTAGAGTGATATGTAGGTATTTCTCGTATTGTTTTATTTCCTAACCATGATTTTTTTAATTCTTCTTTATCTTACCCTATTTTTATTTAAAGACTATTATCATTCTTTATCTCTTTAGAGGCTAGTAATTTCTATGTTGGAGATATTAACATTTATTTCACTTTTTCATGTTGTTCTTTTTTTGATACATCTTCTACAAGTAGTTTCATTTCTAAGATGAACAATATTCAATCCTAGTTTTTTGTATATGTAGTGGAGATGATGGCAATATTTTATCCTTATATTCTTTCTCAAATGTTTGCTAGCTCTAGAGAACTATGTTGTATGCATTCTAAGATACAAGAACCAATTCATAAATATTTTTCTAATATTTTTGCTATTGTGTAATCATGCGTAGGTGCTTAGGTGGCTTTTAGTGTACCATATTTCTTATGTAACAAGCTAGGTAGGGTGGTAGGTAATATACTTTTCCTTCACATACCTCCACTCTTCCCCTATTGATGTAGGGAGTTTTGGAGGTCATAACTTTTGCATCAATTGTTTTTTGGGTTGACATTTTACATGGAGAAGCATCTCAGAGAGTTCTTAAATATATGAATTTATTGAAATTTATTGGACCAAATATCAACACATTTCTGGATCCAAATTCCTTCATATAAGGCTTCAAAATGGTCTTTTTTTTTTGCAATTTTGGGTTTTTTTCTTAATTATAATTTTCAAGTATCTTTTAATCCATACATGTAATAAAAAGATCAAGTTGACATATAGTGTCACTCAAGTTAGCTTTCAATAATTAGAAATTTTTGTAATCATCCTAATAGATTTGAAAATTACCAAAAAAATGTTGAATTTGGGATCTTGTAAAAATATGCTAAAAAGGGAAAAAAATGAGTTGTAGTTAAAATAGGCTTATTTTTCATTGCCAATAGGAAGGTTGGATAATAATGAATGACTATTAATTTATTTTTTGGATTTTCTTTTATATCAATTTTTCTTCTATTTAATGATGAATGTTTAGTTGTAAGTTGGTTTCATCATTTAGTATCAAAGTGAGAATATGGTTGTGAGAGGATGAGAAGGAGGAGGTCTAGACCAAATGCATACAGATATGAAAAAACTCTATGGAAGTACAAGATCTTATAAATATGATGGAAAATCATAGAATTAGACAAAGAGAGCATGACTCTAGCCAAGAATTAGACCATGGAGATATAGACTAGCATGAAGAACTTGAAAAAGAACAATTAGATCATATAACTTTGAAGAGAGGATTCTTAGAGTATTATAAGAGAATAATGAAGGAATCAAGGTTGAGGTTTCACAGTATGCAAGAAATATTTAACTAGGGAGTTAATAGATTGGTTGAATGATATCTAGAGAAATTCTTTGGTTGAAGATCTATGACAGAGGAAAAGAAAGTTAAATTTGTATGGACAAGGTTGAAGGGTCCTGTAATGATCTAGTGGGATCATTCAAAAAAGAACTAAACTTAGAATGGAAGGGATTAGATCAAGACTTGGAATAAGATGGAGAAGAAGTTGAGAGAGAAAAATTTCACATAGACTATGTGGAAACCCTTTTTCATAGATTTTAAAATTTGAAGTAGAATTTATCTACTATACAAGATTATATAGATGAATTTTAAAAGATGTCCATCTATGTGGAGCATCAAGATATTGATTAATAGATGGTTTCTAGGTATATAAATAGCTGAAATTTTCTATTCAAGATAAATTGAGCAGACATTGAGCTAGCTATATTGAAGAGGCCTACCAATTGGCTATGATGGCAAAGGAAAAATAGAGTAGGCAATATTTGCAAAGGAATAAAGGGGTAAGAAGGGGTACATCATATCCTTAACATGAGGTGGTTTTAATTATAGTAAGGTAGAATCATGTTAAGGAGTAGAGAAACAAGTAGATACTAAGCAAGAACCCCAAAATCAACAAAGAGGAACGGGAATTTGGAGGAGTACAGGTTATGGTAGTGGTAGAGGATGGGAAACATTAAGGAGGCCTTTCACTTGTTTAGGTGTGGAAAAAAATGCCACAAAGAATTTAATGTTTAAATTACAACATACAAGAGAAAAACCAAGGATACAATACTAGGATGAACTTGGCTCAAGCTGATAATAAAGGGATGGAAATAGAAGTTTCACTAGATGTAGGAGAAAGTCTCATAGTGAGAAGAAAATTGGTAATTTCAGGGAAGGATAAAATGTTGACTAAAGGATCTGATGACTTTGAACCAATATATTTTGTACTAGATGTACTTTAGGAGGAAAGGTACATGTCAAATAATTATTGATGGAGGTAGTTATAGGAACATGGTTTCTAGAGAAATGGTAGATAATCTAAATTTGTAGTGTGGAAAACATCCCCATCCCTATTGTATTACATGGTATAAAAAGGGGAATGATGTAGCCATTGATAAGAGATATTTAATTAAATTTTTCTTAGGAAAGATCTATAAGGATGATATATGGTGTGATTTCATTCCAATGGATTCATGTCATGTATTGATGGGGATGCCATGAAAGTTTGATAGGGAAGTTAGTCATGATGGTGATAAAAACAAATACACCTTTTGGAAGTATGGATCTAAAGTAGTCTTGCTACCTCTTAAGGATGAAGGAAAATGTGAGACTATGTTGTTTGAAAGAGAACTTGTCAAAGAAATGAAGGTAACAAGGCATTTTTATACATTGGTATTGAAAATATGGGAAGAGATAAAAATTTCAATACCACTAGAAGTAGTTGAGGTATTAGAATAATTTTCTAATGTTATTCCAAAAAGATACCTAATGGTTGGGCATCAAAATAAGATATCCAACATAATATAGTTCATATTTAAGGAGAAACTCTTCCTATTCAAGCATCTTATAGAATGATCCCAACACAACATGCAGAGCTAGATAAACATGATGACATTATTTTTTCATTAGTATGCAAAGAACACTTTTGGTAAGCATACACCAAAAGACAAGAAAAAGAGCAAACTGAAAATGCAGATATAAGAGATCACCAAAAAATGCTAAGTACAAAGAAAACCAAGGACACAATTTTGTGTGTAAACCAAAAATGCAAAATGGAAAGGATAAAGAGGAACCCGACAAGAAGGTCATAGTACAAACTGAGAGAACAATCACAAATGAACCCAAGAGATAGTTCAAGTTGGAACACCAAGAAACAGTCTAATTGACTTCAGACCATAACCGACCAACATAAACCAAAAGTCAGTTTTAGCCAACAAAAAGTGGATTTGACTTCCATGTAAGATAAAACAGCCATGTGTTAGTAATAACAGAGAGGGGGGTGAATCAATGGCCTCAAAAATATTCCAATAATGAACCCAAAAAGTTAGTACCATAATATTAAGCCTCTAGTTATCTTTAGTCCTATAAGATGAATTCCTTCAAACACTTTTATCAAATTACTACTGCTCGAAATGCTTTGGTAAACCTTCTATTGTATGTTTACCGAATAGCAGTCTGATAATTTACCAAAAGATAGTAAATTATCTAGAGTATACCGATCAATCCAAATTAGCTATGTGTAATGCAAAACACTAAAGTAATGACTCATAAACACATTGACACATGGATTTTTAACGTGGAAACCATGTTAGGGGAAAAACCACTTGGGACCGGTAACACAAATTTTCACTCTTCTGAAGTGAGCTTAGTGAAGAGCCAACCATGTTAAAGGTTACAAACACACTATTAGGTGTGACCTTGTTAGAGGATTTAAAAGTTTAGTTTGTCACTTGATATCGGGCATCTCTATGCTACCTTCCTTGATCAAACACTTACTTGGCCTGTCAATAGGTATCTGGCATCTCATGCTATCTTCATGATCAAACTTTTTGATACTCCTATGGATGTATCTCAATATAGAAAGGATCTTTAAATCATGCTCGGTTAAGAGACTTTCTGAATCAATGGTTAAAATGAAACAATATGATCTGTTCACATATACAACTTATACTTGCAGATTTTTCAGATCTATTATAATCTCATAAAACTAATCTGATCAATATATCTCTTTTTATACCTTTGCTCCACTTTGATTCTACTTGGTGATTCATGCTCTGTTGCTCGGTGTCCATAGAAAACTTTAGCTCTTCCCTCAGCTTGATTGATCAGGATTGTATGGAGTTGCTCTTCATCATTTTCTCTTCAGCGACCTCTTTTCATTCATTCACCCACATAATTTTTAATGAATTAAGTTATCTCTTTTATAGACATGATATCACCATTGCTAGGTTCTTGATTGGCGTGATCCACAATTCTCCCTAATTAGATTTAAAGAAAAACTCTTGTTTTATCTCGCAAAGATCTTCTTGCCAACTAGACAAAACAACTTTAAATCCTTTACTTATCTCTGGCTTTATCTTGTCGATGAAAACAAAGATAACTACCAGTTAAGTCCATATTAAGTTCTACCAGCAAGATATTTTGTCATTTTTGAACTCAAGTTAATTTTGGTGCTTTAACTCTTTGATAGATTTCAGTCAACACTCTACTTCTCCTCGGTCTTCTTCGTCAGTTTACACTATGTTTCTGGCCATCATTTATGCTTGTGATTCTACTTGTCGGTAATGCTCATCAGTGTTCTTGCTCAGGCATCTCTGTGACTTGAATTTTGGTGACTTGAATTTCTATGAATAGTATAAAGAAGTGAGAATCAAGATGAGATAGCTATTGGATGAGAGAAAAGGTATGGCAACTTGAAACAATGAAAAAGATTATCAAGAAGAAGAGGTTCCAGATTTTTTTGAATCTTCAGGATCAAATACAAGTAATGCATCAGATACATCAGAAGAGAAAATCACAAATCTAAAGGAGATCAATCATCATCTGATAGAACAAATAAAGATGCTACAAATTGGTCAAGAGACCCAGATGGTAAGAATGATTGATGTGATGAGTTCTGCTAGACAAGCTGAAACAGAAAGAACACTAGCTATTGATGACAGCAGGAAGATTACGGAGAAACTACAAGAGAAGGAGTAAGAAATTCAAAGAAATGCTAAGAATCGCCATGAGATCACAAATAAGATTATTCTAATGAGTCAAGAAGAAAACATAATGAATATAGAGCTCATTGAAAGAGTACAGGATATCGATTAACTAAGAGAAGAAAATGAAAAACTAAAGCTTGAGGTTAGAATTCAATTACAACATAATGAAGTTATTAGAAAGGCTGAAGAGATCAATTAAAGAATGGATGATTTTATTGAAGGAAAAAAAAGAGTCAACAACAACAATGGTCTAGGCTTTATCGAAAAAGGAGAATCATCAAATCAAGCCAAACCAAAGAATGTCTATGAAAATCCAAGACCAAGAAAGCTGACATGCAAACATTGTGGAAAGCAAGGCCACACATCAAATGTATACAGAGGTAAAATGAAAGGTATTCCTAAATCTACATCTTTATTCATAGGATTGTGTTATAAATGTAACAAGAAAGGACATAAAGCATATGAATGTAAGTCTAAGATGGAACAACCAAAGAAGGAAACCTACATGGACAAATAGTGTCCTACATGAAAGATGAATGGACACACAACTAATGAATGCTGGAAAAAGAAAAGGCAAGCATTGAAGCCTAAAGGTCAAGAAAATCCCTATCAACCAAAGAGAATCGATAATCAATATGTATGAGACTACAGTACTTGGAAAAATTGTACATCATGTGGTAGATATGGTCACATTACTGCAAACTGCATAAGGGCATGGACCAAAAGGTCTAGAGGCTAGACAAATCCTGGAATGGCATGCTTACACTATCACAAAGTTGGTCATCTCAAGAAAGACTGCAAAGACCGAATGACAGAGACAAGCATATATCCATATGAAAGCACCATTGAAGATATCAAGAGGGCTAGAGACAAAATATGGAGAAAATCTTCAAGCAATGATGAAGCTAGACCAAGAAATGCAAATGGTGACACCCCATCCAATGGATCTGGTGACATCACCATCCCCACTTAAGATGAATAATAAAGTATGGAACTACACTAGACCAAGTCATATTTTGCATCAGTTTCATTATAAAAATTGATACATAGTCAAAATCTGTAGGAATAAAGATGCATGTATTATGTTACTTGTTACAATTCTAAGAAAACAACCCCATCAGTATACACATACTAAAAATCATCGGTGAATATAAAGGATGAGCTATCTACATTTGCCAAGAATTGTCGGTCAACACATAAAATTGCTAAGTTGCTAATGTAACCCGACACCCGTCGGTAAGGAAGAAAAGATATAAAGTTGTCATGATAGAACACCGGTATTTGTTGGTGAAAGCAAAAATCTTAACAGCCATCCCGAGCATCCTGACAACACCGATGATGATTTTAAAAGTATTCCCGATGAACTTCATGTCCCGATGAGTCGTTGAGAATTTATGAGACTTAGGGAAAAAGTCTATAAATACTCGATGGGAGCACTTCATTTTGCACTCGCGATTTGAAGAGAAAAAGTAGAGCAAAAAATAGAGTGATTGAAGAGCATTCATAAGAGTGACCTCAAATTCATCTAGCACATAGAAAATAGATCATTCATCATTATCATGGATCGAAGTAAGTACCGAGGACATTGAAAGAACTCTATCATTATTTTCAAGAAAGCCCTAAATTTGAAAAATGATTGCAACCACTTCAAGAACCGCAAAGCTCAAGAGTGATAAGAAGAATATGGTTAGGTTAATTAAGAAGAGAACCTATGTGGAGCCCAAATATAATATATTCCCAAGGATTGCATCACAACCGATGAAACTGGCACATTTTATAAGATTCCACCTAGGGTTTTGTTAATAGAGTATGTAAGGTCCTATATTCACTATGAGATTGCTGAAATAGGTGATCTGGAGATGGATGAAGCTTACAAGAAGCTTTGTGATACATAAGGAAACCTAAAATATGAACATAAGCATCTGTAAGTAAAGGGAATAAAAAAATCCCTATATTTCCCAAGGGACTTCAAAACTGACTGGATTAGGTTGGTACTTGGCAGAATGCATGACCAGAAGTTATGTGATGTAGCACTAGTATTTCTCCTTCTAGACCTCTTCTAGGGTCTCCTAGGTCACTCACTGACCTACTAGGGTTCTTCCACTAACCCTAGGCTCCTTAGGTATCTTATCACAAGATCCTAATTCCTACAACTAGTGAACACCAACAAAGTAGAACTCAAATCTTTGCAAACCTTATTCTAGACCCAAATTGGTCTTTCTTGCTCCATTTGTACAATCTGGTCCAAATGGATTCTAAACATTACCAAATTGGAGAGGCAATATTCAAAGATGTCAATAGGACCAATTCCAACCTCTGCAAACTCACTTTGCATCAAAAACCCAAACGAGCTCCAAGAACCCATGCAATTACCTCCAAAATAGAGCTACAAGCAATTAGCCCTATTTTGTCACCTTTTCTACATTATCTTGGGAAAATGTCTCAACAAGTGTCAATTAGATTTAGGATCTAGACACCCTTTACAAAGACACTAGATATTTTCTAGGTCTTAGCCCTCAAGAGTGTCCGTATAGTCCTTCCTACTTTCATGCCTAAAATTTAGGGTTTTAGGCATCCTTTACTGTCTGCACAAGAAATGAAGTTTCTTGGCCAATGACATAACTCCTTCCAAATTCTCCTCTTGGTTTGGGGTCCTCCCTTGACTCACTTACCTTCCCATATTCACCGATTGAAGCTATGGATGCCTTCAATCCCTCTAGCTAGCTCTGAAATCACTGATGATCCCTAGCCATGCCACTCTGGCTCACCTAGGGCATCATCTTAAAAATAGCTGCCACCACTTCCTGGGCCCATCCTTCTATGTACATAATGTACATGGAGTCTACTTTCATAATCCAAGAGCCCAGGCCAAAGCCATGGTGGAAAAGAAATCTAAGACCCCATTTGCAAGCAATGCTCAAATCAAACCAGTGACTGGGATAAATTTGAAAGATTTTATACAAACAATTAAAACTATTGAATCTACCAATCTAAAAACACAAGAAGTTCAGAAATAACCTAAATTACATGAAACAAAGCTTATAGAATAAATCTCAATCCATTACACTATCTGATCACCTTAAAACACACATACAATCACTGTTATTGCTTAGCACAGTTCGTACATGAAATTTCTCAAACTTGCCAACCCTTCAAAAATCCTGAGGATGGCCTTATATAGATGACCCAAACACTAGATGTTTGGTTTCAGACAGTTAACCAACCAATTTCATCGAAGATGCAAACTTGACATAAAAGTTGTCAATGACAACATTGACAACTTTTGGCAACTTTTGAGTTTGATTGCCAAACTTGGTCAAACCATATCCAAACTTGTCCAATCCACTAAATATGATGAAAAAACATCAAAAATGGACTCTATTCTAACTCTTGGCTTCCAAAAAATGCCAAAATTATGTAATTGGACCTTAATGGACCTAAGGGTCACCAAGGACCTATCAAGACCTATCCTCCTACAAAAATCCACACATTAGGACTCTTGGTCCCTTTATTCAACTAGTGGTCTAGCTAGAACCACTACAAGCCAAAACAATGAAGGAGAAAAACCCTAAGTCAAATTTCTACACTAGCCTACCTAGGTGCTCCTGCACCATACTCCCACAAAAAGGAAGAGCTATGTCACTCATGTGGACAAGCCTCTCAAATGCCCACCTTTTTGAAGTCTACCTTAGCAATCCAAGAAGCCTTTGACTTTGGTCTATTCTTCCACTAAATTAAGTGCTCCATGTAAACTTTTTTTGTAGTAGTCTTCTTGACCGGGGAGTCTAGTACTTTATCAGGAACCAACTAAAGTTTAGGAGGTAAGACAACAACCCCACATCATCACTGACCCCCTAGTTGTTTGGAGTGATCTCAGCCATCTGCCCTCTGAATTCAATCAAGTCTTGAACATTAAAGACTGGAGAGATACTCAAATCTGATGGTAAGTCCACCTTATATGCATTAGCTCCATATTTTTCCAAGATCTTGCAAGGTCCCACCCTCTTCATCTGAAGTTTGGTAGGTACACCCTTCTGAAGCCTTGATTTGTTCAAGTGGACCATGACATAGTCCCCTACTACAAACTGAACATCCTTTCTCCTTTCATCCACCCTAGCCTTCAAATTTTGTTGACTTTCTTGGATCTGCCTTTTCACTTGGTCTTGGATCTCTTTCATGGTATGGGTGAAGTCTTCTGCTTGGCCACTTTTTTACTCCATTCCACCAAGATCCATGAGTTCAAAAACACCCCCAGGGTGCATTCCATAAACAGCCTCAAATGGGCTTTTACTAGTCATTCTATTCTTGCTATCATTGTAAGCATATTATGCTTGAGGGATGACCATGTCCCAAGTCTACCCATATTCCTTAGTTAGGCACCTCATTAGGTTACCCAAAACCCTATTTACCACCTTAGTTTGACCATCATTCTAAGGGTGGTAAGTTGAACCAAAAGATAGGTTAGTACCTAGCCTTGTTCACAAAGTTCTCCAAAAATAACTCATAAATTTCACATCTCTATACGAGACTATACTCAAAGGAAGGCCATGAATCTTTACAATCTCTTTGAAAAATAAATAAGCTATGTGGCTATCATCATTATTAGTTCTACATGGGATGAAATGCCCCATTTTACTAAATCTATAAACAACTACATAAATGCTATCGTACCCTTGTTTAGTTTTGGGTAATCCCACAATAAAATCCATACTTACACACTCCCATGGCCTGTTAGGGACTGGTAGAGGCTGATACAACCCTACATTACTCATTCCTCCTTTTGCCTTCATGCAAACAACACACTGCTCCACATACTTGGTGACATCCTTCACCAATTTTGGCAAATGGTAGAACCTTTGGACCAATTCCAAGGTCTTGTCCTTACCAAAGTGACCACTTAGAGAGCCATTATTTTTCTCTTGGATGAGGTTCATCCTCATTGACCTTTTGGGTACACATAACTGATTACCCTTGAAGAACAATCCATTCTACAAAGTAAAATCAGAGAACTTGCTATGAAAATGATTCTCAAAATCAATACATACCTTATAGGCCTCACCAAAATCCTCATCTAATTTGTATAGGTCTCTGAAAATTTCAATCCCAATGCTATTCAAGTGGACTTCTTGCACTGTTAACAACCTCCTTCTCAAAGCATCTGCCACCTTGTTGAGTTGACCCTTCTTGTGTTTGATAGTAAAAGTGAATGCCTGCAAGTATTCCATCCACTTCAAATGTCTATTGCTAAGCTTTTCTTATGTATTAATGTAGCTAAGGGCCTGATTATCAGTGAATACCACAAATTCCTTGGGAAATAAATAGAGCCTCCATTTTTTCAATGATTGGACTAAGGCGTATAGTTCCAAATCATAAGAAGAATATTTCTTCTTAGCCTCATTCAAATTCTCACTAAAGAAAGAAATAGGCCTACCTTCCTGACTCAATACCCCTCCTACTGCTAACCCACTAGCATCATGCTCAATGGTGAACAACTTCTCAAAGCTTGGTAATTGGAGGATTGGTTGAGTAGCCACTTGTTGTTTCAACAACTCAAATGCATTCCCTGCTTCTATTGTCCATCTAAACTTAGTCTTGACCCCACCCTTTATGGTATCCATCAAAGGTGCACATATCCCTGAAATTCCTAATAAAATTCCTATAAAATTGGGCAAGGCCATGAAAACTCCTTACCTCTGTGGCTGTGGTAGGTGGAGGCCAGTTCAAGATTGTAGCAACTTTGTCTTTGTCCATCTTCAAAGACCCCTTAGACACTACAAAGCCCAATTAAACTAGTTCTTGTTTAAAGAAATCACACTTCTCAAGGTTAATGGCCAATTTATCCTCATGTAACCATTTCAATACTGCCTCAACATGTTTTGATATGTTCCTCTCTTGTTTTACTAAAAATCAGTATATCATCAAGATATACTACCACAAAATTTCCAGTGAAATACTTGAGCACCTCATTCATGAGCCTCATGAATGTGCTCAGATAATTAGAGAGGCCAAATGACATCACAAGCCATTCATATAACCCCTCTATGGTCTTGAATGTTTTTTTCCATTCATCACCTTCCTTCATCCTAATTTGGTGATAACCACTTTTCAAATCTAACTTTGTGAAGTATATTTCCCCACCTAGGCAATCCATAAGATCCTCTATTCTTGGGATTGGGAATTCATACCTTATTTTGATCCTATTTATAGCCCTTGAATCTATGCATAATATCCACTTTCCCCCCTTCTTTGATGCTAAAACAACCAGGACTACACATGGGCTAATGCTCTTCTTGATCAAGCCTTGCTCCAAGATTTCTTGTACTTGTCTTGCTACCTCCAAGTTTTGATCTGGAGTCAACTTGTATGCTACTTTATTGGGCAAGGATGCCCCTGGTAAAAATTCTATTTGATGACTTATAAACCTCTTAGGTGGTAGGGTTGCAGAAGTGCCATCACTCACAATATCCTTATATTTCTCAATCAATTCTTGCACTTCCTTTGGTAATGGTTCCTTTACTGGTGTTTCCTCCTCCTTAGGTCTCAACACAATAGCATAACCTTCTCCATTACCATCTTTTATGTCATTCAAAAACTCCTTACCACTGCATAACATAACATTAGGATTTTTATTCTATGGTTCCTCATACTCTAATAAAGACTAAATTTTGAAGGTCTTTCCTCCTTTCTTGAATGTAATTGAGTTCTCTTTCCCATCATATACTTCTCCATTATCAAATTTCCAAGGCCTCCCAAGAAGCAAATGGCAAGCATCCATTGGTAGGATGTCACAAAGCAATCTGTCCTTGTATCCTGCTATTGATAATTCTACCCATGTTTTCTCATTAACCAAGACACTCTGGCCTTTGTTGAGCCATGTCACCTTATAAGGGTTCACATGGGGTATTTTGGCTAGCCTAAGCTTTACTACTGCCTCCTCTGAAATGATGTTATCTATGGATCCAGAATCAAAAATCACCTTACATACTTTTCCAAGGATCTTACATCTGATTCTAAATAGTTCCCTCCTATGTTTGGGCTCATCCTTGATTGGTTTCCTTATTAAGACCCTTCTAAACATCATATTCTCACCCATTTCCGAGTCTAGATGATCCACCTCTAGAATTTTCACACTAGAAGTATCCTCATGTGCATATGCTACCCTCTTGTCACTATTTGCTACAGAAGGTTGTTCAGTACATCTGTAAGTTGGATGCCCTAGTTGCCCACAGTAGTAGCACTTCATAGTGGCAAATTAAAATCCACTCCTACCTCCTCTTCCTCTGTTAGAACCCCCATTGTTACCCCTGCCTCTATTATAGCCTCCTCTTGAACTATTCTCAGTCTGCTGCTCTATCAATTTATTTTCTCCTTGGGATCTTTGTTCACTAACCCCTCCTTGGTAGCCTCCTCTTTGACCCCTCTGTTCTCTTCCTCTACCTATATTGTTATTATTGTTCTTGAAACTAGAATCCCCTTTCTTCTTATTCTTCTCTTCCACCTTTATATCTAATTGATGATACTTTTGGATAGTGGTAGGTGTCCATAGGCCAATCTCCTCTTGGATGTTCCACTTCAATCCAGCCAAGTACCTAGCCACTTTAATTGGCTCTTCTTCCACCAACTTAGACCTTAAACACAGTCTTTGGAACTCCTCATTATATGAGGCCAGATTTAGGTCTTTCTACTTCAAGTTTTGTCTCTTCCTATGGAGTTGTATTTTGTAGTCCTCTAGAAGATAACTCTCCTTCAATTTGGTTACCATAACATTCCAATTTGCTATTTGTTGCTTTCCCATGCTTACCCTCTCATCCTAAAGGTATTTACACCAAGTCAAAGCTGACCCTCTAAGTCTAGACTTGGCCACTTTAACCCTTTGGGCCTCACTTATCCCTTCACATTCAAAGTGATTCTCCATTGCTTCAATCTAGTCCATGACTGCCTCAATATCCATCTTTCCTCCAAATAAAGGCATCCCTTCCAAATATTTTCCACTTAATGCTTTTATGGACTTTAATAAAGGTTCCTCATTCAATACTCGGTCAGGTTTAGGAATGTAGCCTTCTTCCTCAATCTTCTTCGTACCCTTACTACTAAATTCTACTTCCTATTCTTTCTTTCTAGTAGCATCTACTAGTTCTTCCATCTTTACTCTCATTTCTTCCAAAGTATCCTCAAGGAGTCTATTTTTCTCCTTTTTCTCCTCCATATCCTTGGCTAGTTTTGCATTTTTCACCATCTTTGTAGAACCACAAGATTCCACTTCTGACATAAACCAATCTTCCCAAGTTTCTCAACTTGCTCTGATACCACTTTGATGTAGCACTAGTCTTGCTCCTTCTAGACCTCTTCTAGGGTCTCCTAGGTCACTCACTAACCTACTAGGGTTCTTCCACTAACCCTAGGCTCCTTAGGTATCTTATCACAAGATCCTAATTCCTACAACTAGTGAACACCAACAAAGTAGAACTCAAATCTTTGCAAACCTTATTCTAGACCCAAATTGGTCTTTCTTGCTCCATTTGTACAATCTGGTCCAAATGGATTCTAAACATTACCAAATTGGAGAGGCAATATTCAAAGATGTCAATAGGACCAATTCCAACCTCTGCAAACTCACTTTGCATCAAAAACCCAAACGAGCTCCAAGAACCCATGCAATTACCTCCAAAATAGAGCTACAAGCAATTAGCCCTATTTTGTCACCTTTTCTACATTATCTTGGGAAAATGTCTCAACAAGTGTCAATTAGATTTAGGATCTAGACACCCTTTACAAAGACACTAGATATTTTCTAGGTCTTAGCCCTCAAGAGTGTCCGTATAGTCCTTCCTACTTTCATGCCTAAAATTTAGGGTTTTAGGCATCCTTTACTGTCTGCACAAGAAATGAAGTTTCTTGGCCAATGACATAACTCCTTCCAAATTCTCCTCTTGGTTTGGGGTCCTCCCTTGACTCACTTACCTTCCCATATTCACCGATTGAAGCTATGGATGCCTTCAATCCCTCTAGCTAGCTCTGAAATCACTGATGATCCCTAGCCATGCCACTCTGGCTCACCTAGGGCATCATCTTAAAAATAGCTGCCACCACTTCCTGGGCCCATCCTTCTATGTACATAATGTACATGGAGTCTACTTTCATAATCCAAGAGCCCAGGCCAAAGCCATGGTGGAAAAGAAATCTAAGACCCCATTTGCAAGCAATGCTCAAATCAAACCAGTGACTGGGATAAATTTGAAAGATTTTATACAAACAATTAAAACTATTGAATCTACCAATCTAAAAACACAAGAAGTTCAGAAATAACCTAAATTACATGAAACAAAGCTTATAGAATAAATCTCAATCCATTACACTATCTGATCACCTTAAAACACACATACAATCACTGTTATTGCTTAGCACAGTTCGTACATGAAATTTCTCAAACTTGCCAACCCTTCAAAAATCCTGAGGATGGCCTTATATAGATGACCCAAACACTAGATGTTTGGTTTCAGACAGTTAACCAACCAATTTCATCGAAGATGCAAACTTGACATAAAAGTTGTCAATGACAACATTGACAACTTTTGGCAACTTTTGAGTTTGATTGCCAAACTTGGTCAAACCATATCCAAACTTGTCCAATCCACTAAATATGATGAAAAAACATAAAAAAGGGCCTCTAGTCCCACTCTTGGCTCATTTTTCCACAAAATGATAAAATTCCCTAATTGGACCTGAATGGACCTAAGGGTCACCAAGGACCTATCAAGACCTATCCTCCAAACATCCACACATTAGGACTCTTGGTCCCTTTATTCAACTAGTGGTCTGGCTAGAACCACTGCAAGCCAAAACAAAGAAGGAGAAAAACCCTAGGTCAAATTTCTACACTAGCCTACCTAGGTGCTCCTGCACCACTATGGTTGGATCAACCTATGCAAATCACTAAGGATGTCCTTCACGCTGTCACTAGTTATCCAATTATAGACAAGCCTAAGGCTCACAAGCATCCCTCCAGACCAAAAGTTGAAAAGATTACAAAATTTGAATGGGATATCAAAGGTCTTAAGGTTAACACCATCACTAATGAGGAATTGAGGTTTGGTGCTTGTGTGATTGGTTACAAGATCTTTCAAGGAAGCAGGCTGAACAACATATCGTCAACATCAGTAAGCACAACTTACAATATAGTGACAAAGGGAATTCAGATGTATCTATGTGAGATCCTGTTGAAGCAACTTGATGAGACCATGAACACAATAAGGTCTGTAAAGACTAACACATGCAAGTTTGGCTCACTTATCATGTGTATATTTTTCTACTTTCAATAATACTTTCCTTCAGTAGGAAAAGTGAAATGGGATACAAAAAAACCAGTCACATTACAGATTAGTAAACTTATTAAGTCACTAGGAGATAACTTTGATTCAGTTATGACTGAATACTTCCTTGAATTCAAGGAAAAGATGATGGAAAGAGTAAGGATCCCTGAGCAAATGATTGAAAAGCATAGGGATGAGATATGTTTTATGGTGGATATAGACTTTAGCCACATAAAACTAGTTGTACCAAGGCCGACTTGGTTAGCCCCTCTTGATAATGAAATTAACATAGATCAAGAAACCAATGCTATTGATGCATTGATCAATGAGCCAATTAACAGAAAACAACCAAGGTTTGGCACTTATGAAGAGGCTAGGTCAAAGATAAAAAGATGGTTAAGAATCTTATAAAGATTCTATCGGTTAATGAGGAGGAACAAGAACAAACAAAGGAAACCGATGAACAGGGTACCATCAATGAAGGGAAAGATGAGCAAAAATCAGATTCTAAGGCAACTGAGTCTGATACACCTCCACCTTCTACATAGAAATAGAGGAAAAGGAGCCAAATGGCTAAGATCAATACCACACCTCTTAAGAAAGGTCAAGTAAGGACCTATAAGACAAAGCAACCAACAAAGAAAACAAAGCAACAAATAGAGAAACAAAAATCTACAAAGAGGAGGAAAAGAATGGTGAGGACTAAAGATGACATTGAGGATTCTAAAGAGGATGAGCCTGATGTAGTGAAGAAAAAATTTAGAAATCAAACAGTTAATGAGGCTGTTGAATCTATTGATGCATCTTGCATCATGTATGATAAGAAAATTAGACAATGGGATACACTTAAACTAGAGGGCTAAAACAAGATACAAGAGGCAATCATCAGGTCAATGGTAAAATTCAAATATGTACCAGCTGAATTTGTCAATCAAATACCCAAAGAGCTGGGTAACAGAATATCTCAACAATGGTCATATGCTCTACAAAATGAAAGAGAAGCAAGGGAGAGGGTACTTGTCACACTTATGCCTCCTGAATCTAAGATAGAAGATATCAAAGAAATTATGAAGAAGCACTCAAGAAAATTTGTAGCCAAGATAAGGGCTTACAAAGTGCTAGAGGATAAGTTCATAGAGATAGACACAATGACCAAAATAAAATGGAGACAACTCCTAGATCTTCCCATAGAGTCAACAAGTCATGAGGAACAATTACTTCTCACCGACACACCTCACAAAGAGGAGGAGAAAGATAAGGCAAGTCCTTAGTAGATTAATTTGGACAATGTTGAAGATATGGAGCCAATAGATTTGGACAAAGTCATGGATGATCTTGACATTCAAGACATCACACATTATGACTCTGATAAAGATCCTCAGAAAGAAGATGATGTTATATTCATATCACTTAAGGATCAAATCAAGTAGCAACAAATGGAGACCCAAGCCAATAAGGACATGGATGTTCCTAATGAAGTATGGCCAGACACTTCAGTCATGGACATAACAGAACCAGACCTTACAGAGAAAATACAAAAAGATGAGGATGTCACTACTCAAAAAGACCAAACAAATGAGCAGGACACCACTCTAGATACAACCCAAGCTAGCACACAAAGCAATATGCTAGTATTGATGAAGGCCATCAATACAATAAAGGGTAATGATGGATCTACTACAGAATATACAAGCACACCCGAGGACAAGGGTGATGCATAAGAAAAAGATACCACAGATGACACAAAGGACACAATTATAGAACAAGCTGACACCAATGATCAGAAAGCTAAGTCTACTGATCAAAGTAAAGAGGAAGCACAAAAAGTAGAAGAGGACACGCACCAATAAAAGAGTGAAGAATCAAAGAAAGATGAGCTGGAAAAGAAAACAAAATAAAAATCTATAGAGACACCTAAGGTTGATGGAGAGATGTCTTCACAAAACCAAAAAGTGAACCCCAAGCAGAAAAAACAAGAAGCATCATCAACAAATCCTTCACTGAGCACTTCAGAGAGGAAAAATGAACTAGAAATGGTAGTTCATACATCTGCATCCACACAAGTCTCAAAGAAGAAGAAAATAAAGCATAAGAATCCAATGACTCTAGATGAAATCATTGAGATTCTAGTATGTGATCTGAGGACATTGGATCCTACTGAATTGACAAAGTTTGCAAGACTTTGTGAGAGGAAAGAAATGCAAGAAAAGTTGAGAAAAGCCACAAAAGAGGAAAAGGTACTTGAAGTAGCACGAAGAATACTTCAAATTTTTTTACCTAATGTAGATGTTGATCAAATGTCCCTAATGCTTGATCAATTAGAGGTTCTCATAGATGCAATCACATCTTAGAACATAGATGTTGAGAAGACTATGAAGGATAGAATTAAACAGAAGTATGAGTTCAAATTAGCCGAGAAGATAAGCCAAGAAGTGGCATTGCAAAAGGTAAATCTTTCTGAATTGGTTAGCACAATAGATCCAATTATCTCAGAAGCTATAACCTTAATACAAAAGTTATGCATGCTTGATCAACTCACCTAGGAGTATAGAGAAAAGATAGAATAGATAGATGCTGATCTTCAGACAAGTGCACAAAGTCTCACGAATAGTGAAGAGGCAATAAAATTTCACACTGACAAACTAAAGCAAGCTCAAAAATTGAGACAGGACATTCAGATTGTAGAGAACAAGTTTAGAGATGAGGTAAATGAGCTTCAAGCACAACTCTTACTGAAACTCTCACTACTGTAGAAACATATGACAGAGGAAAAAGCACTAATTTCCACCCTAGAAATGTCTCTCCTAGACAACATTTATGATATGCATGCACGACTAGAGAAAGAGCACATGGCACTAGAACTACTGAAATAAAAATGGGAGAAATTGCTCAAAGATATCAAGAAAACCCAATCACATATTCTTGACACATTGTAAGTTACACATTTATGTCACATTTTTTTGGCATCTTATAAGTTATACATTTTTTCATGAGTATCAAATAAAGGGGGAAGTGATATGTACATGCAGTCACAGTAAAAGAAGGGGGAAATAAAATGAGTAAATGATGTGTATAGTCAAACATTTGAAAGAACAAAGAACAGGGAATGTATAGTATAGAGGCAAGTATACATTTACATATACTTATACTATATCGATGCATACATTTAGGGGGAGTCATATAATGAAAAGGATATAAACATGGTGTACATATTAAACACTTTAGTATTATGCACATATCATTTTTTGATATTAATCTCAAAGGGGGAGATTGAAGGCATTATATTTTTCCATTAGTATACACAAGGAAAAACATGATCCACACCATCGCTTTACACTACACCGACAAACAGGGCACAAAACTACCTGACGCCAAGGTTACCCGATACTGCCAAGTTCAAAGCATCCTGACAAACACTATTTAGTATTACTTGATGACAAAAAGGATAAATGAACCTGACGAGTAACAACAGTGCAACCCAAAAAAAAAACAAAGAGAGGAATCTGACAGATGAAGGGAACTCGATGATCAGTTCAAAAAAGGAATTCTGACAAACTTTCAGTTCAACCTGACAACCAAGAACCGACAATCAGTTACATCCAGCAAAAAGTAGATTTGACTTTCCACATTAGATAAAACACTGAAGTTGTATATTTAGCTTCTTGATCTATTTCATATCCATTGTTTGCAGAGGAAGAAATGTAATTATTATTGTTTTAATTAGTTTAACTTATTTAAAACATGCTAACTAAAAGATCAAGGTCAAGTTGTAAACCTTGGATCTAGAGTTAACTTTGTAATGTGTGATTCTAGAATAGGTAAAATATGTGTATAAATAGATTCTCAATCTATTGTGAACATGTTGTTCGATGATGATTGTAGCCACTGAGAGAATATAAGGACTAGACAAGAGATTTCATGCACAAGGACATAAATGGATCAATTCAGTTTCAAGAATAGAATATAGGCTACCGATGAGTAGAGAAAAGGTATTAATCAATCACTATAGGTGATATTCATATTATGAGAGATTTAATGGATCTATGATCAGAAATTATAGATTGCATACAGTCAGGTCAAACATTTTGTACTCATTCTAGCAAATGTAGTACACTTAAGAAATCCTTTCAAGAAAGGTGGACGTAATAGTCCTATTGTAAATCTCTTAACCAGGTGCACACTTAAATCAGTGTTGCTAAAGCTCTTAACAGAGTAGATCTTAATAGGTCTCCACTTTAATACTCCTAACAGGGTAGATCATCAGAAGTGATCAATTGTAAGCCTTTACTGGCTCCCTTCCATTCTGTAGATAGTGAAGTTTTGTGGGTTCCATCCCCATTGCAGTTTTACTTCCTAATAGGAGTTTTCTGTGATATCATATCTTGTGTTATGTGTTTATTACTTTCATGAATTTTTCTATGAATGTTAAAAACAATTAAAGATTATGAATTAATAGTACATGCATAAGAAAGAACATCAGAAATGGTCGATAATACAGTAAAGAATGATTACTAATGATGAATGGTGAAAAGAGTTAAAAGTTTTAGAGGTACTGATTCACCCCTCCCCTCTCAGTACTACTTCCCATTAATCCTAATAGAATCTAGATATGCTAAGGAATGGACAGATATTGAGGAAGAAGAAGTGAATCTTGATGAGCTTGAATTCTTAATTGAAAAGGGACTACTTAAGGGATATGGTAAGTATCAAGGAAATTTTCCTTTAAAATGTTTTGCATGTAATAAGTGTTAAGGAGATTAGATTTATATAAAAAATGGAAATGAATGCAATTTTAATTTTATATGTTCACTAATATATGTATTTTCTTTTCAGGTATGCAACCCAAAGAAGACTATGGATTTAAAAACTCATTTCACTAGTATTTATGCACTATATGAATATGAAAAGATCAAAAAGGAAATACTGATAGAATTATCTTTGAATTACTTGTTGATTGAATATGAGAAGACTTTGCATTCAATTTTTGTATATATATTGCCTTTGATCAATTATAAAATGATCATGTATATGAGAGACATGTCACTATAGAGACATGTCTTCTTGAGGAGACATGGGTCTATAAGGCCATGTCTCTTTATAACATAAATTATGATTACAAATTGATGTAACTTTAATAGACATGACATGCCCGATCTCATAATAATATTGATCAGGCTTATAACTAATAAAGATTAAGCTCTTTAACAATGGAGATAATGTAACACATTATCGTGTGTTGGGAATAACTGAGATTATCAGGTGTCATATTATCTGGTGTCATGAATTTAATTGGTGTTATGAATATTGGTATTTTTACAAAGGCATAACCGATATGAGTATTATATGAATTTTGTTTGATTCTTATGGATTTACATATGTGATGCTAATTTGATTAGATTATTATTATTATGAGGACATATCATAATGTCATAATATGAATAAATAAAACTATATGTATATATATGAATGCATACATAATAATACTACTACTTATTATTATTAAATATATTGATATATATACATGTATATCATAATTTATCTATTCTCATAATATTAATGTCTACAATATTTTATCTAATCAAAGCTACAAACATCAGCACTCCCTCTTAGATAGGGAAGATAAAAAAATCAAAATGAAAATCACAATAAGTCCATTAATTATGAAATAGAGAAGATACCACCTCATCTTCATATCATGAGATATGGTATGAGCATGAATAACAAGTTACATGATATTAACTATATCTCACAAATATCCATGGTATGTGTACTGCCATCACATCTCATGATTTCTACCATATGGATACTGTATCATAGCATGTCCACAGATATTACATTATATAATATTCACCATGAATATCTCTAGCTCATCTATGATATCAACCTTATGATATCTACCATGATATTTAAGAGATACTAATCATGATGAAATGTCCACGGATATCATGTTGCATGATATCCATCATGATGGAGATTTCATAAAGTTGTCACCTTACAACATCAATCAAATACAAATTTATATTGTAGAAAAATCATCACCCTTCTTTAATGTACACAGTCAGGGCCCATTAAGTCATCAAGTCACACACGTGATGAGAATTTTTTTTTACACATTAAACACCTTTATATATTAGTGCAAATAGAAATACAATTTTGACTCAGTCCCAAATTATATTATAAACCATACCAAGTTCATCTCTAAAGTATTCAACTTTTTTCCTGGAGAGGGACTTGGTGAGGATGTCAGTAGTTTGATCACCTATACTAATATACTGCAACTAGATTACATTCCTTTCTACCATGTCTTTAGCATAGTAATAAGAAATCTCAATATGCTTGGACCTGTCATGGGACACTGGATTCATGGAGAGCTTGATACAACTTTGATTGTCACAATGTATGATAGTGGGTTCCAAGGGTTGTCCAAATAGTCCTACTAGGAGCTATTTGAGCTAGACAGTTTCTCTTACACTCATTGAGGAAGAAATGTATTCTGCTTCAGTATAATTCTATGATGATTTCTTTATGCTATTCCAAGATATCATCGCTGATCCCAAGCTGAAAAAACATCCTGATGTGCCTTTTCTATCCACTACACTTCCAGCCCAATCTGAATATGTGTAACCATGAAGATCAAGTATTACTTTGTCATATTTGAGACCATATCCAATGGTTCCTCAAAGATACATCAAGATATTTTTTGTTGCAACAAGGTGTATTTATTTTGGTTCACACATTAACTGAGTGAGTGCATTCATAACATAAAAAATATTAGGTCTGGTGTTGACCAAGTACATCAGGGATCCAATAACCTATCTATATATTGTAGGATCTACAAATTTTGAGTCCACTTCATTTTCCTTCAATTTATGCAAGTTTGTTTCCATAAGTGTGGACATTAGTCTACATTCCAACATTCCAAACATCTTTATAATATCAACTATATACTTTTCTTGACTCAAGGTGATGTAATTTGTATGCTACAAAATTTATAGACCTTAAAAATAGTGGAAGTTTCCCAAGTCCTTCATTTCAAACTCTAAGGCTAATTCTTCTTTGCATTGAGTGATTAAGTGATCCTCTCCTGTGATTAGTAAATCATCAACATATAATACAAGAATGACCATGTCACTATTTGTTACCTTGAAGTAAAGGTTAGGATCTGCATCATTTTTGGAGAAGCATAATCCCTAGAGGTAGTGATAAACACTTTCATACCAAGCTCGAGAAGCTTTCTTTAGCCCATACAATGTATTCTTTAGCCTACAAACATGATATTCTGCATTGTGAATGATGGAACCTTCTGGTTGTTCAAGATATACTTCCTCTTTGAAAGTACCATTCAGAAAAGATGTCTTCAAATCCAATCGGTGAATTTTCCACCCCTTTGATGTGGTAATGACAATAATGGCTCTGGCGGATGTATATCATGCAACTGGTGCAAAGGTTTCTTCATAGTTAATGCCTTCTTTCTGTGACAACCCTCTAGCCACAAATCTAGATTTATGTTTTCCAATACTGCCATCTGTTGCATGATTTATCTTAAATATCCATTTGGATGATACCACTAACTTTTCCTTAGGTATGGGCACAAAATCCCAAGCATCATTATTAATGATGGATTAATACTCTTTTGTCATGACATCTTTCTACAAATGTTGTTTTAGGTATTCTTCAATATTTTTTAGGTTCTTCATTAATGATCTCACTTATGAATGCCACATAGTTAGAAAATATGTGAGGTCTTTTTCCCTCTCGAAAGGTTCCTTTTGTAGCTACAATTTTTTTGGCTTCCTAGGTTACTTTTCTGGCCCAAAGAGGTCTATTTCAATTTGTAATGCACGGTTATTCTAATGGAGTGATATGATCATCATTTACTATTTCAGATAGGGTTTCCCTCTAAACCTTAGGAGAAGGATCCTCTTACATGGTTTTAGGAGGATATCTATTTTCTAACTCAAGGGAGCTTATAGATCTTTTGAAGGCAATGTCTTCTTCAAATGTTACATCTCTGCTAAGTTCAATGTGCTTTTGACTAGGTATGTAGATTCCATAAGCCTTAGAGGTTTCACTATACCCCACAAATATTCCCTTCTTTCCAAAAGGTTCTAGTTTGGTCCTCCTTTCTTTAGGCACCTGAATGTATACAAGACAACCAAAGATTCTTAAGTGACGAATGTCAATTTTTATACCTATGAAGACTTATTCTAGAGTTTTGTTTTCTAGGAGTGAGTGAGGAAATCAATTTTTCATGTACACAATTATTTCAGAGGCTTCAGACCAAAACAAGATTTCTATGTTTTGCTCAAACATCATGGCTCTAGTAGCCTCAACTATGATCTTATTCTTTTTTTCAGCTACTCCATTTTGTTGAGGGTTGTAGGGTATAGTGAATTCCCTCTTAATCCAGGAATTTAAACAAAACTCTTTAAATACATTAGAAATATATTCCCCCCATTGTTTGTTCTAAGTGTTTTGATTTTCTTCCCTGACAAGTTTTCTACAAGAGCCTTAAATTCCTTAAATCTCAAAATAATTTCTTCAGTCTTCTTATTTTTTATAAAATAAATCCAAGTCTTCCTGGAGAAGTCATCAACAAATATTGCATAGTACAAAAACCCCCCATAGAGGGTATAGACATGGGTCCACAAAAATCAAAATAAATGAGTTCTAATACATTATTGCTTTTACTAGAACTATTATGAAAATTCCCTTTAGTATTCTTACCTAGGGCACAACCCTTGTAGGTTCCTTAATGGTGGTGATTCAAGTTAGGCCTACCATTTACTATCTCCTCTATGGAGGGTAGAGCATAAAAGTGAAGGTGTCCTAATCTTCTGTGGAAAATTTCATTTGAGCTTGAAATTTCATGAAATAGAACTTGAGAAGGGGTGGTGCTTAACTTACTAAGTGATCCATGCCTAAATCCTATAGATAGATCCTTCTTGATGGTGGAGTTATTTGGCCATGCCAAAACCTTTCCTTCCATGAAGGTTATTCTGTATCTTTTATCTTCAAGTGTCGAGATAGACACAAGGTTCCTCTTAATTCCTGGTATGAATAGAACCCCATTGAGCTGAAGTGATATGCCCAACTTCATATTTATGATATAGGTTCCAAACCCTTTAACATGGTAGTTGGAGTCATCTCTAATAGTCACCTCCTCATTATAATTTTCCTCAAGAGTATCCAAGTGTTCTCTATATCCTATGATATGACAGGATGATCCACTATCAATCACCCATGTGTTAGGGTTTTTGGATGTTTGACTTGAAAAGGATGAATAGAACACATACTACTCAGAGTATTATTCTAGGATAGTCTTTCCAACTTTAGAAAATGTGGCTTGTTGTCTTAGTCTATTTGGACACTTCTAGGCATAATGTCCATACTGATCACACATGAAGAATTATACCTATGATATGTCTCTTCTCTTCTTGGAGGAGCCTTTCCCATTTGAACCCTTCTCATTGTTCCTTTTGGAGCTTCTCTTCTTTCCCTTCTTTTGGGATTTGGAGCATAATACATGGATGTCCTCATTTTTTGTGTCTAGATATATTCCTCTAGTGATTAGCTTTGATTTATCTTGAATAAAATCCATTTTTAGTCTATCAAACTTTGGGAATTTGGAACATGCATTTATTCCTTATATAAAGGACTCCCAAGATTTTGGTAGACTATTTAGCTCTATCATTGTAATTTCTGTGTTGTCTATTTGATGCACTATGGTGGAAAATTGGTCTCTTAATTTTGTGATCCTCATGAGGTAGGATGCAATAGTTTCTCCTTTATTTGTTTTCATGTGATGAAGTTGATTCTTCAAGGTGAGTGCTCTTCTAGTGTATTTTATTTCATATATGTTTTCTATGGCTTTAAACATGTGGTATGAAGTATCATATTTAGAGATAATTGGAACTAAGTGATCCCTAACTACATCCACTATGATATTCTTAGCCTTTCCATTATTTTTATTCCATTGAATTTTATCATCATTCTCATTTGGTTCTGGTATGTTTTCCCTTACATATGAGTCTAGTTCATTTTCTCTTAAGGTGAGAATGATTCTAAATTTCCATGACAGAGTTAGAAGCTCCCTCAAGACTATCCTCAAATCTAACTCCACTTTCCACTAGATAGAGAGGAATGTGATTTTACAAATTTTATAGTCTTAATCAATTTTCTATCTTCAATCTAAACAAATCATCCTTAGCCTAAAGCTCTGATACCAAGTTAAGGAGATTATATCTATAGAAAAAATGGAAATGAATTTAGTTTTAATTTTATATGTTCACTAATATATGTCTTTTCTTTTCAAGTATGCAACAAATAAAATACTATGGAATTCAAAAATGATTTCACTAGTATTTATGCACTATATGAATATTAAAATATCACAAAGGAAATGTTGATAGAATTATCTCTAAATTACTTGCTGACTGAATGTGATAAGTATTTGCATTCAATTGTTGTATATGCATCGCCTTTGATCAATTAGAAAATCATCATATATATGAGAGACATGTCACTATAGATACATGTCTCCTTGAGGACACATGGCTCTATAATTCCATGTCTCTTAATAACATAAATTATAATTACCAACCAATGCAACTTTAATATACCCAACATGCCCGATCTCATAACAATATCGATCAGGATCATAACTAATATTGTTTGAGATATTTAACAATACTAATCATGTAACACATTATCATGTGTTAGGAATAACGAGGATTATCGGGTGTTATGAATTTATTGGGTTTTATCAATATTGGTGTTTTTACAAAGGCATAATTGATATGAGTATTTTATGCATTTTGTTCAATTCTTATGGATACACATATGTGATGTTAATGTGATCAGAACATTTTTATTATGAAGAAAGATCATAATTCTAGAATATGAATAAATAAATAAATATATGTATATATGAATGTATATATAATAATAATACTAAGGGATGGAGTAGCATGTGTGAGCATCGGCGAACACGCAGGCACAAAGTATCAAGGCATGCAAGATTGTTTTTGATAACACGGGTATCCCCAGTGATAAATCTAATATCAAACTCTCTAGTGTGGAATCCTCTCAGCAAGGCACATCTAGGGTTAAGTGGGTTCATATTCCTTTTGATGTAGATGATTTTGTCAGATCGAAGAGCAAAGGGAATATACCTCAATGGGTTCTTATGAATGGCTAGTGGAGAGACTACACTGCTATTAATCAACCTACTTCAAAATATTTTTGTAGCTTCTAGCATCCATTTAATTCCCTTTTGCATCGGGCGGAAATGATAGCTAGGTCACCAATTTTTCAAGGTATACTAGGTCCTCTGCCTGGTAAACAGTAGTACTTGAAGAAGGCTTCTTTCAGGCATCGTCCCAAATTAAGAAGGACTCTTATTCCTCTCCACTATTTTGATATCTATGATGGTACCCCTCCAGAATTGGTTTTTTTCTCTCCACATGTTCTTCCATGCACAAACCCTAATAGCTCTGATTCTCCTTCTCCTATTCATCCTTTTGTTTCCTGGCCAAAATCCATGCCAATCCCTAGTCCTTCATTCTTGTCCTCCCCCAAATATGTTCCTATTCCTCAAACTCCCTTCAAACCAAATACCAAAGATCCTGAGACCTTGCCTTTTCTTTCTAAGAAGCCTTTACACACTCAAGGTATGGATCTTGTCAACTGCCATTTTCTTGCTGATGCATGTTCACATCCTCCACCGAAACCTCAAGTTACTCTGCCCTCTAATATGGTCCAACTCACGGTGGATTACTTATGATCTTCTCCTATTATTGGTAAGTTACAATCTCTTATCCCTTTTCAATCCATTCTTTCTTGGGCTAAAGGATCTTGGGTGGGCCTTAAAGAGTTATTTCTCTATGATAAAGGGTCACTATTTTTTGTAGCAATTTTTTATTTGTCACCGGCTAGGGATAAAGTTCATAAAATTAAAGGGTGGTTTTGTTGTGGTATTGGCATTTTTACTTATGCCTGGGTTCCACATTTTGATATTAATTTTTTGCCTCCCTTGTTTATTCCCTACTAGGTTTCTTTTCCTAATCTTCCTCTTGAATAAAGAGACCCTCCACTGGTGGAAATTATAGCTAAAAAATTGGTAATTTTTGTGAAGCATGATTTTTCTCCTTTCATTCATCCTCATCTTCTTGTTAGGGTTTGCCTTCTCTTCAATCATTCCAAGCCAATTCCCTCTTGAATTTCAATTTTTTCTAAATATGGGACTTGGACCCAGCCAATTATTATCTAGGATCACTCACTTATTGAAGCTTTGGGTTCCTCATTAGGTCACCTGTCCTATAAATGTCAAGGATTGTCTAAGCTGTCCAGTAAGATTTGTTCAAATATATCTTCTAATTTGGAGGTTCCCGAGTCCTCTTCTTCTAATTATTTTCTTCAGTTCTCTAGTTCTCTAATTCCATCTTCTTTCAACTTGGGTTCATTCTCTGTACCCCTCTCTTTTGTGGATCTTACCTTCTATTATTTTTCCATTTTTAGGCCCTATTTGAAGGTGAATTTTTCTCTTCCTACCTTGTCACAATATGAGCCTGCTCGAGTTAACATTCCTTCTAGCTCTATTAATATCCCTTATTCTCTTATCTCTTTGATTTTTTCTTCTGGCCCTCCCATATTGACTTCTGGATCCCTTTCCAATAAGATTAATCCTCATGTTAACTTTGTTTCTATTTCTTTACCTTCTTCTATATTTTCATTTCTTGTTCCCTCTAGTCCTCGTGTAATGATTTTTCTTGCTCCTGCTCCTCTCTGGGTTGATCGCCCTTTGCTTTTGCCTCACCCTTTGCTTTTTCCTTCGCTTCTAGGTTTGCTTTTAGGTTTCCTCAAATTTTGAAAACTGTATTATTTAGAATCTTATCTTCAACTGTCAACCTTTCACTTTGAGCCTTGGATCCCAATTTTTCTCTCTGCCTTCTGAGCATGTACTTCAATTAATGTGTAGTAATATTTTAATCTCAATGGCTTCACAAATTTATGAGGAAGTGGCTGCTGAGGTTGCAATAGAGCCTTTCACTTCTCCTCCCATGTTGAATGTGACCTTTAAGGACCTAGCCTTGGGTCATGGTGGGCAGCATTTTGATTTTTCTTAAAAACTTTCAATTTTTCAAACCCCTAGCTCCCATTCTCCCTTTAAGCATGACCCTAAGATTAAAACACAGAAGAAGAGAGGCAGAAAGCCTCTAGAAGTGAAAACTAAAAATGAAATTGAAGCTAGCCTTTAGTCCACAATTCTTAATAAATTTTCCCCTATTATCAGAACAAGGAGGAGCGCGATTCACTCCCCTAATCTAGTATGAATATTTTTTCATGGAATTCCAAGGGCTTAAATGCCGCTGAAAAATGGAGTAGGGTCAGAAGTTTTGTTGATTTCTCTCAAGAAAATATTTTTCTTATTCAAGAATCTAAGCTGTCTCAAATGTCTTTCGACAAGACTCTTTCTAAGTGGTCTTTCTGGGAGCATTCCCTTGTTCCCTCATCTGGTGCTTCTGGGGGTCTTATTACATTATATAATTCTAAATATGTTAAGTGCTAGCCTTTTCTCTCAGACTCCAACTGGAAAATGCTGAACTCCTCATGGTTTGATTTCAATTTTTTGCTGATCAATGTGTATGGCCCCTCTTCCCCTTAGGATAAATTGCAGATTTGGGATTCCTTAACTAACCATATCAATCAATTTAATGATCTTCCAATTATTTTGGGTGATGACTTCAATGCCATAACATTTGTTCTTGAAAAAAGTGGTGGAAACCCTACGGCTCCATGAGTTATCAATGAATTCAATTTTTTTATCTAAAATAATGCTCTGTGTGATATTCTTCCATGCGATGGGTGCTTTACTTAGTCAAATCATAGATCTTCTTCCCCGATCTCTGTTAGATTAGATATATTTCTTATCTCCTTTGACTTTAAACTCCTTAAATTTACCTTATCGTCTCAGATTTTGTCTTCTCCAGTCTCAAATAATTTCCCTATTTCCTCATGCCTCCAGAAATCAGCTAATATCCCCAAACCAAAGTCTCATTTAAATTTTAAAGCATGTGGTTCATACACCCCCTTTTCTCTTCTCTCCTTAGTAAGTGGTGGGTTTCTGAACCCTTCACCAAAGGGAATCAAATGTTTCAATTCTATAAAAGAAAAATGATCTTTGCTAGAAGTAAGATTATGATATGGAACAAAGAAGTCTTCAAGAATGTCTTTGAGGAGAAAAATAGGGTAGAAGGTGAGATTGGTGAGCTTTCAAATAATATTGCAAAGTTTGGGTTGGATGCAGCCTTTGTTGTTAAACAAAAATAGCTTCAGGTCTATTGGGATACCCTCTGTACTAGACCAGAAATGGATTGGAGACAAAAATCTCATGAAGTTTGGTTGAAAGAGGGAGACAAGAACACAAAATTCTTTCATGCCTCTACAAATATTAAGAAAGCTTCCTCTTCTATTTTCTCTATTAAGGATTCTTTAACTGGCTCTTTACTGTCTTCACAAGAACAAATTGCTGATGAAGGGGTCTTTTTTTTAAAAACCTCCTCACTCCTTTGAATCCTCCATTAGAAGATTTAGCTGCTATGGATATACTTCTACAAGCTATTCCACCCCTTTATTTGTGACTCTGATAATGGTTCTCTAATGAATCCTTTTAGTATTGAAGAGATCCATTCTGTATTATTTTCTATTGTGCAAGATAAATCTCCTGGTTCTGATGGTTTCACTATTCTTTTCTATCAAAAATGCTAGGATGTCATCAATTTTGATCTCCTCGTACTATAAGAATCCCGCAAGTGAGGCTTTATTCTAAAAATTTTAAATACTAATAATCTCATCTTAATTACTAAATCAAAAATGCCTCAGACATTTGCAGACTTTCGGCCTATTTCTCTTTGTAATGTAATCTACAAGATCATTACTAAAGAAATTTATTTAAGGCTCAGATAGTTGATCCATAAGATTATTTCCCCTCAATAGGGTGGTTTTGTTCTAGGTATGGAAACTTGTGATGGTGCTATAGTTGCTCTAGAAGTTCTCCATTCTATTGAGTCACATCAAATCCCATCTTTTGTGGAAAAGTTACACATGATGAAATCTTATGATAAGGTTTGTTGGTCCTTTCTTCTCAAAATCCTTAAGAAATTTGGATTTTATTAGTGTTGGTGTAAATGGATTAAAAAATTCCTATCTAGAGCTTCCTTTTCTGTTATAATTAATGTTGTCTCCTCAGGATTTTTTCGGACTTCTCAGGGAGTTCACCAAGGGGACCCTATTGTGCCTTTCTTATTTATTACCCTGGTGGAAGCTTTGAGTTGTACTATCCAGAAGCACATCCTTCTCTTGGATTGGAAAGATGTTAATATTCCTAGGATAGATATGATTGTCTCTCACAACTTCTTTTTCGATGATACTTTATTATTTGGTAGTTATACCATTTAGGAGGCAAAGTGTATTAAAAATGTTCTCAATCTTTACTCTGCTGGTTCTGGACAAGTTATTAAAACCTTAGTAAGTCCAAACTCTATATGTTTTTTACTCTAGGCCTCATCCAATAGAGAATTGCATCCATCCTTGGTTTTTCCTTAGATACCCTACCTTCCACTTACCTTGGGATTCCATTCTTTTTAGGTCAAGTCAAACCTTCCTACTAGGAATCTATCATTAACAGACTGAAGAACAATATTATTGTTTGGAAAGCCCGCTGGTTTTCACTATTTGGTAGGATCCCGTTAATCAAAATAGCTCTTTTAGCCTTTCTTAACTATTACATTTTAGTCCTCAAAGCTCCCAAATCAGTTATTTCCCACATAGAGAAGATTATCTGTCCCTTCCTCTAGATAGCTAATATGACTAATTAAAAAAAGATTCCTCTTGTCTCACTACAAACATTCTCCATGGATAAATTAGAAGGGGGTGCTGGGCTTCATGACTTAGTAGTTAGAAATAAAGCTTTTAGAGGAAATTTGATTTGGAGCATGTACTCTAAACCCTATTCCCTATGGTGCAATACTATGCAAGCTAAGTATTTATATTACCATAATTCGAGTAGAGTCTTTTCCATTTCTAATCCTCCCTTAGTGTCTCCTACATGGAATTTTATGATCTCTTTGCGGGAGGTTGTAGTCAAATTTATGTCCTGGAAAGTTCACTATGGGGATCATGTGTCTTTTTGGGAAGATTCCTGGAATGGATTCGCCCCTTTGTCTTCTATCAAATCTCTTGCAAAGGTAATGAACATCTTCATTCAATTGTGGGGTTACAATTTGGTGGAATATGTAGATCATGTGGGTATTTTGTCTCATAAGGCATCTTGGAAAGATCCCTCGTCTCTTCCGTTATCTCATGTTCGTGTTAGGGAATTCAAATCTATCATCTCCACTAGAGTAGGTTTTTTGTCTTAAAATTATGATAGACTATTGTGGTGTCCTTCTGAGAATGACATGTATTCAGTTAAGGAGGGATATGTTTCTATCCAACATATTAATAGTCAGAAGAGCTCTCACTGCGCATTCCTTTTCTGCTGGAATAAAGATGTTCTTCCTAAAGAAGGGGTCTTCTCCTAGCTTGATCTTCAAAATATAATCTTGACTAGTGATGATTGGCTAGATTGGGAATTTCTATTCCATTCAATTGTATCTCATGTGTTGAGGAGGCAGAATAAGTGGATCAGTTGTTTATCTTTTGTATCTTTGCTTCTCAATGTTGGGATTTTGTCATGAATAAGTTGTCTGTGTCTTTTCCACTTCCTTCTTATTTATAGGAACTCTTCCAATCTTGGCTAGTGTTGTTCTCTAATTCCTTGTTTGCATGTTTATGGATTATTATCCCATCGATTGTCATATGATCAATTTGGTGGGAGAGAAATAAAAGGATCTTTAAAAAAATAGCTTCTGATATCACCTTAGTCCTTTCTTCCATTGAGAGGCATATTTATGAACAGGTTAATAATATTGTCACTTCTCATTTTAATACAAATGTCATTTTATCTTCTTGGGATAGTCAGATCTTACAATATTGGAAATTTATGTCTCTCCCTTCTTCCCCTATCTTTCCTCATATTAGGAAAGTTACCATCGATAGGTCTTTAATCAAATTGTAGCCTCCTCAATCCCCTTTCATCAAGTTAAATTTTGATGGTTCCTCTCATAGTAATCCTGGCGTTGCAAGAGTTTGAATTTTTTTAAGAGATCAATTAGGGAAAGTTTTGGCTTTGAAGGCTTCCCCTATTCCTGATAATATAAATAACATGGCAGAGGCAATTGTGCTCCTAGAAGGATTAGTGTTAGCTAAAAAATTATCAATTTCATTCCTCCACATTGAAGGTGATTCCTATGTTATCATTAATGCATGAGTTAAGAAGTGCATTAATAATTGGCATATTAAATATATATTGCAATAGGTCTGGAGTTTTATTGATTCTCTGCATAAGTTCACTATCTTGCATACCCTGAGAGAAGGTAATGTTCTTGTGGTCTGTTTAGAAAATTTGAGGTGTGACAAAGTCCCTCTAGACACCTCTTCTTTGGGATGTTCTCTTGATAATTTCCCTTCCCTTCTCTCATTTATTCATGATGATTTGTATTAAGGTGCTATATATTGACTTGCGTAGGTTTTGATGTTCATATATTTCTCTAATCTCAACAAGAAGAATTCTTTATGATATGTTGGGTTGTGGTTAGATCAATACTTCCTCATAATTTCATTTGTAAATTGATGATTGATTTCATATGATGTTATGCCAAGTTCTTTGTCTAATTCTATCCAACCATAATTCACATGTCTAAATTGAATTGGCCTGTGATTAGACTTGTATCTCAACATTATGAAATATGCAAATTGGTGTCACATTTATTATGATTCATTGTGATTCTGTCCATTATCTTATCATCTCTCTATATTGTATCAGCTTGGATTCTTGGGTTTTTGTGAGGTGTCTACTCTCCTATCTTAGCAGTTTTTGGATTTGACGGCTCTATTTTCTTCCCATCATGTTTGATCTAAGTTCGACATTTTACACAAACATGTGGCAAGTTTTGTTCATTGTTTATGATTTGTTCATTTACTCCTGAGATATCCTTTTAGATTTTGATGGGATCTCATAGCTTGTGTTTAATTGCACATTTATCTTTGGCATCACATTCTCCTTTTATTCTCTAATTTGGTATTTATTTTTTGGTACTGTTTTATTCCTCTTTGGAATTTTGTCTTTGAATTCCATTTATATCTTCTTTCCCTTCTATCTTTTGGTCATTTTGTGAGTGGTTGATGTCACTACCTTCTTCTTTTATTGTTAGTCTGTGGTTATGGGTTGCCTTATAATGTCTGCACATCCTATCTCTATGGTGGGTATTATAACTTGGGTGGATACTTGTTCATCCTTCTATTCTTTACACATTTATTACTACCCGTGCAATTACAAAATATTTCTTGAGGTGGAGAGTGGGAGAATTCATTTGTTGGTTGCATTAAGGATGATATGTTGGCAACAATTTTCATGTGTGAACGACCTTAGATTTGTCGAGGTATTAAGAGAATTATCGGTCATGATATCCTATTCCAATTTGGAAAGTGCATCATCTACCCTTCTCAAATTATGTTGGTTTTCTTGTAAAATGCTTGTGACCTTCTAAAATCCCCTTTCCATTTGGAACTGATAGCCTCACGCTGCGTGAAACTAGAGCTACTCGGGGGGAATAAACTTGGTAGGGAATTTTAGAAGTATGATCTGTAGGGAGGTGTGACTCTTATTGGTGGTCTCTTTCATCACCACTCGACCCTCAATCATCATGGCATTTACATGGTACTCGAAAGGATTAAAAAATATTTAGAATGATAGTCCTTTAGGCCTGTTAAAAATGTCTTGCAACAATTTAATGACTTGCTCACTAAGGAAGGTGTGATCGGTGTGCATCCGGTTGTGTTTTCCCTCCTTGAACTTCTTAAGAAAGATCCCTCCCCATCTTCTTGGCCTTCCAATGCTCCCTCACAAGTCACTTCATTGGCTACTCAATCCATCCCGGATCTCAATTTGAAGCTTGGTTCGGGTGGTGCCATTGCTCCTTTCTTTATAGAAGGCTAAATATTTTTCTATTGTTTCAATTTTTTTGTTCTTTTGTTTTTTTCTACTACAGGCTTGCTACCGTGCTAGAATCTTGATGGGAAACAAATCTCTTTGAGCACTCGACACTTTTGGGAGAAGTTTTTTATCATGGTTTATGTTGTATATATCTCAAATATGATTAAGGGGTTCTCTGCTTATGAGCTTTTGTAATGCCTAAGGGCTTATTTTCTTATATATATTTAGGGAGATTTGGCTCTTGTGGTATTTGCCTATAGGCTTTGGTAATGCCTACGGGCTCTTGTAATGCCTATAGGCCTATGTAATAGTTAGGTTTAGGCTTTCATAGAAGGGGTTATTTTCTCTCTAATTGTAACTAGCCTCGACTAGTAGGGGTTCTTTTAGCTTCTAAACTCTATTTTTATTTGAGAAATGATTGAATTTTTTCTTTCTAGTTCTTTTCTCCAGGAGCTCTTTGAACCAGTTTTTATAATAATAATAATATATCAAGTGGTACTACCAAATTTTTGAAAAAAAAAAAAAACTTATTATTATTATTATTATATATATATATATATATCATAATTGATCTATTCTCATAATATTAATTATATCTATTGTATTATTATCTGATCAAAGCTATAAACATCAAAATAAGATTGGTCATATTGCATCAAGATGTCCGGATAGAGAACATAAGTAAAAGTCTAAGAAATTCAAGTCTAAATATCAAAAGAAGTTTTATTATACTACTGGTGAAGGTGTTAATGATGATGAATCTGAAAAGAGTGAAGATGAGATTGTATTTATTTCTATCAAAGATGAAGATTCGAATTTTGTGAATGAAGAAAAATTCTTGGTTTCATATGTGGATAAGAAGGATGAATGAGTTATAGACACTGGATGTTCACAAAACATGATTGGAGACACAAAATAAAATTTGTGATTTTGGAAAGGTATGATGGTGGTGTTGTCATATTTGGTGATGATACTCCTTTATGATCAAAGGAAAAGGTTCTATTCCAATTTGAAAAGTGCAGATTGGGAAGGAAATGTGGATGAAAAAAAGAGCACAAGTGGTGGAGCATTATTTTTGGGTAATAGATTAGTTTCATGGGAAAGTAAGAAACAAAATTATATATCACAATCTACTGCTGACGCTGAATATGTTTTTTCTTCTATTAATTATACACGATTAATGTAGATGGGGTAAATGTTGAAAGATATCAGAGTGACTATTGATGAGCCTATTATTATTCATTGTGACAATTCAAGTGCTATCAATATTTCAAAGAATCTTGTGTTGCATTCAAAGACAATGAATATTTTTATTAAATCTCATTTCTTGAGTGATAAGGTGAGTGAGAAAGAAGTCAAAGTATGTGTCTAAAAAAGAGAAGGTTGTAGATATTTTCATGAAGCCCTTGACAAAGGATGCTTTTGATTATCTCTGAGGTAAACTTGGGGTGATTTACCCTTCTAATCAGAGCTAGAGATGCATTCAGATGCATCAATCCAGTGTGCTTACAAATTATCATTAATCTAGATTGATGCTTTTGGTGGCTACTCCTTAGGGGAAGTAGTGGTTAGTGGTTAATAGTGGTTAGTGGTTGAGAGATGTTGATTCAGTGTTAAGAGTTGTTCATGCATATTTTTTTCCTTTATGAGTTAGTGCATACATTTTTCTTTGTCATTGATCTCAAAGCGGAGAGGTATTCATATGAAAAAATAATATGAGACTATAGGGGAGTGATAGTAAATCAAGTAAGTAATATTGTGGATATTGCTAGTAGTACCATTGATATCATTTCTTTGTGCATTGATTTAATTTTTTACATCATATATTACCATCAATTCCAAGGGGGGATATTGTTCAGATATTATTCATATTGTCAATATATGTGCTAGCATTAATATTTTTTTCTTGATGTTAACATTTCCTACTGTTGGTGACAATGTTCGTGATATGTTCAATGAGATGATTTATTTGGTATGACTACTATATTGAATATCAGATGATGCAAAGATGATAATGTGTTTGGGTATGGATGTACTTGATTTAGTTCAAGTGGTAGAGGTTCATGTGATGATTTGCATGAGCTGTGAAGGATTTATCAGAGACTATTATTTTGGTTGTTCTAACAAAGACACTCTTTCAATTAATGGATCCGTGTGGATTGGCTATGCAATATTATTTTTTTCTAACCTTGTGGTGAGTTAAAGTCTTGGATGTTTGTCCTCATTTCGAGTGGTTCATAATTTGGATGCTGGCAACCTAATTTTATTTTATGAAAGTGGTTGCTAATTAGTGTTCCTAATGAACAATGCAGATATTAGTATGATTTATGAGACAAAGTTGTTCCTATTTTGGAATAAAGAAAAATAAGGTTTTGAGGGGAGCCTTGAAACCCCTTATAGAAGATTAGAAAAGATATTCAATAAAAACTACCAAAGAAAAACACTGCCAGAAAAAAGAAACCAGCAGGACAAGACCAAGAACCAGTAGCAATAACACAACAAAAGACAAATATGAATACCATAAACTGAAAGAAGGACAAAAAAGGATAGGTAGAACAATAGGAAAGATATTTAAGGGTATTAATAGAGTTTTTCCTATTGATGTCATGGTATTTCATATTTCTTTTTGATGTTTCTTGATTGTGTCCTATTTGTGTTGGTGGATCATGTTGGATTATGTGATCAGAATTAAAGATTTTTTATGTAACATGTTGATGTCCTTATTGTTCTTGGCTGACTTGGTAGCGTAGCATGTTAAGATGGATCATATTGAGTATTGATCTATATTGAATTAATAGTTTGTAATTAGGTCCCTGACCGACCTAGTCAAGATCAAGCAGAAATGAAGGAATCACATGTTGTTTCTATTAAGAGGATAATAATATATTTGAATGGGATAGTTGATTATGGTTCATGGTATGTAAAGGATGATGATTTTACATTGAGTGCATTTATTGATGCAGATTGGGAAGGAAATGTGGATGAAAAAAAGAGCACAAGTGGTGGAGCATTCTTTTTGGGTAATAGATTATTTTCATGGGAAAGTAAGAAACAAAATTATATATCACAATCTACTGTTGAAGCTGAATATGTTGTTTCTTCTATTAATTATACACGATTAATGTAGATGGGGAAAATGTTGAAAGATATCAGAGTGACTATTGATGAGCCTATTATTATTCATTGTGATAATTCAAGAGCTATCAATATTTCAAAGAATCTTGTGTTGCATTCAAAGACAAAGAATATTTTTATTAAATCTCATTTCTTGAGTGACAAGGTGAGTGAGAAAGAAGTCATATTGGAGTATGTGTCTAAAAAAGAGAAGGTTGTAGATATTTTCATGAAGCCCTTGACAAAGGATGCTTTTGATTATCTCTGAGGTAAGCTTGAGGTGATTTACCCTTCTAATCAGAGCTAGAGATGCATTCAGATGCATTAATCCATTGTTCTTACAAATTATCATTAATCTAGATTGATGCTTTTGGTGGCTGCTCCTTAGGGGAAGTAGTGGTTAGTGGTTAATATTGGTTAGTGATTGAGAGATGTTGATTTAGTGTTAAGAGTTGTTCGTCCATATTTTTTGCCTCTATGAGTTAGTGCATACATTTTTCTTTGTCATTGATCTCAAAGGGGAGAGGTATTCATATGAAAAACTAATATGAGACTACAGGGGAGTGATAGTAAATCAAGTAAGCAATATTGTGGATATTGCTAGTAGTACCATTGATATTGTTTCTTTGTGCATTGATTTAATTTTTTACATCATATGTTACCATCAATTCCAAAGGGGGATATTGTTCAGATATTATTCATATTGTCAATATATGTGCTAGCATTAATATTTTTTCTTGATGTTAACATTTCCTACTGTTGGTGACAATGTTCATGATATGTTCAATGAGATGATTTCTTGGGTACGACTACTATATTGAATATCAGATGATGCAAAGCTGATAATGTGGTTGGGTATGGCTATACTTGATTTAGTTCACGTGGTAGAGGTTCACGTGATGATTTGCATGAGCTATGAAGGATTTATCAGAGACTGTTATTTTGGTTGTTCTAACAAAGACACTCTTTCAGTTAATGGATCCATGTGGATTGGATATGCAATATTATTTTTTTATAACCTTGTGGTGAGTTAAAGTCTTGGATGTTTGTCCTCATTTCGAGTGGTTCATGATTTGGATGCTGGCAACCTAATTTTATTTTATGAAAGTGGTTACTAATTAGTGTTCCTAATGAACAATTCAGATATTAGTATGATTTATGAGACAAAGTTGTTCCTATTTTGGAATAAATAAAAATAAGGTTTTGAGGGGAGCCTTGAAACCCCTTATAGAAGATTAGAAAAGATATTCAATAAAAACTACCAAAGAAAAACACTGCCAGAAAAAAGAAACCAACAGGACGAGACTAGGAACTAGTAGCAATAAAACAACAAAAGACAAATATGAATACCATAAACTGAAAGAAGGACAAAAAAGGATAGGTAGAACAATAGGAAAGACATTTTAGGGTAGTAACAGAGTTTTTCCTATTGATGTCATGGTATTTCATGTTTCTTTCTAATGTTTCTTGATTGTGTCCTATTTGTGTTGGTGGATCATGTTGGATTATGTGATCAAAATTAAAGATTTTTTATGTAACATGTTGATGTCCTTATTATTCTTGGCCAACTTGGTAGTGTAGCATGTTAAGATGGATCATATTGAGTATTGAGCTATATTGAATTAATAGTTTGTAATTAGGTCCCTGACCGACCTAGTCGAGATCAAATGATGTAATATATATATA
>MU227431.1:720354-739786 GCA_018584345.1 Thuja plicata
AACCTTTAATAGGGTTGGCTCCTCACAGGGCATCACTTCAGAAGAGTGAAAACTTGGTAGCATGTTACTGGTGGTTTTTCCCATATTGGGTTTCCACATTAAATACTTGTGTCAACTTGTGTGAATGGTTATGGTTTTCTTTACTGTTATGTTACTAAAAGCTAATTTCAATTGACAGTAAATTGCATGATTAAATTTGTTTATTTATGCTACTGCTGCCGAGTAGATCTAAAGTACATAAAGTTTTTATTTTCTACATCTAGACCTGAGGATAACTAATTCACCCCTCCCCTCTCAGTTATTCTAAATTCATTCTAATAAAAACATGATCAAAGATCTTCTATAAGTCTCCAAATCTTTCATGACATTGAATTTATATTGTGATATCTATCGCCAACCCTCCGATCAGAATAAGAACAAAACTTGATCAATGGCCTGTGCAAGGTCTCAAAAATAAAAGAGCATATTCCATTGCATTTTGAGATTTAGAGATAAAATTAAGAGGTTAAAGAAGACAAGATTTAAAATATACTTAAGTGACTCAGAAAAGTAACTTGAAAATAGAACGAGTCATGAAAGATTTAGGGGTTTAGCATGAATTAGGTTTTCAAGACATGACCAAAGGCTTAAATCAGGCTTATAAATATTCAAATAATGAGGAAAAGACTAGAAAGCATGACATGAACCTTACAAGCTGGGCTCTACCCTTGTGGCAGCCTCATTTACTCCACTTTTAGCTAAAATTGGACAGGATGGGAAATTTGGGTAACAATTTCAGTTATTTTCCTCAACTTTTCCATGTTGTTTAAATGTAGGGTACATTATTTACCTTTCATCGGTAAGCCTTGATGACCATATGAATTAGATCCTTTGTTATTTTTATTGGCTTGTCTCCATCTAACCAAAAACGTTCATCATGTACTTGGCTCAAAACATATCTAATCCATTCCTCATTAAATATTTTAGGCATGAATACCATATGTTTCAAACCTTTCAGCTCTAAATACTTATTGTCATCCTTCAATACTTTATTGTCACACAACTCATCATAGTAAATCTTTTGTATTTCTGCATCACCCAATTCGACTATTTTTCTTCTAATAAATGTTCTTATGTCTTTAATCAACACTAACCTTTGAGGTAACGATAATAGGGCTCATATGTTGTCTTTATCTACTACCTTTAGTGGGCACAACTTTTACTCATGCGTTATGTCATCATTGATACTGACGACCACTGGATTCTCAATATTTTCTACCATCATGTTTTGCAAACTAATCTTGTAAACTTACAACATTTGCTGAGACTTTTGATAGAGATTTCATTTAACTATTCTAGTTAGGGCACATAAATACTCGAGATCACTTTTGCAATGATTCTTACTGATAATTCTTCACAATAGATTTATCTAAGCTCTTTGGATACAACTCAAGCGATTGATTTAGAAAAGTAGGGTTGCAAAGGAATAGCGTCAACATGTATTTATCAATTAAAAAGTGTCCAAATGACTATTATGATAATAAATTCTCTCAATAGTAACTTTTTCTACGGATAGTCATTCTTTCTATCTGATAACTAAACTTTTGCACGGATAACTATATATCTTCAAAATGATAAACCAATAATATCTAATACTAACTAATTCAATGTGAGTTTTACTACATATTTTTCATGATGATATAACATTCAATCATAACCTTTTATAAAGGTACTAATAGATTTAACAATTTATTTTAGGTCCCTAAGAAAACATTACTTTCTTAGTTTGATGAAGAATCCTCCACACTTGGGGTTGGAGGGTTATATTTTTTCTCATTGGTTTCTTCCTTCTTGACCCATATCTTCTTCATTTCATTCTTTACCTAATCTTTATTCACTATTTTTTTTCCTCTGTTCTTTTCATTTCTATCTTGTCAGTGGCAATAGTTTTGTGCACTATGAGTGTACTTGTGACAAACAAAACATACCATTCATTTTGATCTCCATGGTCCTGAATTTATTCTTGGATTTCTCATTTTAGATTATTCAGCTTTATTTCCATATTGACTATATATTTAATAGTAACCTATGAAGCTCCCTTCTGATGATATGTTGTTTTCTCTTGATCTCCATTATTTTTCCTGGTGTCCAAACTTATTACAGTTGTAGAAACATCCATAAAAGTGTGTACCTCTTGAAGTATTAACCGATGTGCTTCTACATACATTTGATGTATGACCAAAATTTCCATAGTTTTAGCATGTAGGTTTCTTACTATGTCTACCGATAGGCTCCTTTGGCTCTTGTGATTGATTCTCACTTACCGATATTGATGATTCACAGATTTGAAATTTGTGGTCCCCAATATAAACTATGCCGGTTTTGTCTCTTGTTCTTCTCTAATTTTTCAATTGGTCATCCACCTTCTACATGCTTTGCTCAAACTTAGTGAGTCTTTCATTAACTTCTTTCTAGACTTTTAGATTGCTCTTCAAAGTTTCAACTTCTTTTCTTCGATTTTCATTCTCAGTAACTAGCAATCTATTTTCGTCATTTATACCATGTATAAATTCATTTAGCATGTTATTTTTTTTTTAACCTCATAACAATAGCATCTTCATCTCTGATAACATTTCTCAAGATTTTATTTTCCAATTTTAAGGTTTTCTGGGCACCTTCTTCTATTCGCATATTTTCTAATACTTCACTCATTCTTATAGATTAACTTTCAAGTTCCTTTTGGGCTTCAATTAGATCATATTCTAGGGCAATCTTCCTTTCCATAAATTCTTAAACTTCTACATCAGCTTCTTCAATATTTGCACTATTTTTTGATAGGTCTCTAATGTTATCCAATATTATCTACAACTTTTCTAACAGTTACTTTATTTTGGCGAAAAGTATCTCACCTTATTCTTTAGATCTTCAACTTGTTCCAAAGCTTCATCTAAATATTCTTCCATTTTCTTCTCTCTCTTATATCTCTCCATACTCCAAGATGTACTCACAAGATGTTAAAATTCCCTCTATAGAACTAAGCTCTGATATCTATTGTTAATTGGAAAGATTAGGTACTGAGAGAGGGGTGAATCAGTATTAACAAACTTCTACCTCTTTTTCACTTTAATCAATTAAGCATCAACCAATAATAATATTAACCGATAGTTTTCATAGCATAACCTATATGTTGTAACTTAAACATAAACTAAATAATAGTAATGTCAAATCATATACACACATCCATAACACATAGATTTTGGTTATGCATAAACCACTTGTCAGATGGAAAATTTGCAGTGATGATACCCACAACCCTTCACAGCAAATAAAATTTTTTTCTAGTTAGGGCTTACAATATGTCACCTTCCGAGTGAATCACCCAATTACGAGTGACCGATACATTGTTAAGTGTATGAATAGTCCTATTAGGACTAGTATCCTAAGATATTTAGTCCCACCTATGTAGTGTTTACCCTATTAAAGGATTTTTAAAAAAGCTCACACAATATAAACTTATCAGTCCTCTTAGTGGCTACCTGATTAAGTGATTTACAATGCCTAGTAGAAATTTTTAGGATTCTTCAAAAGATAGAAATGACATGTATAGGCTTCCTTTAAAATCTTATTAGATCCCTTATGATCTAAATCTCCATTCTTTCCTCTTCTCCACTTTTGATTCACTTGTCTACTCAATTATGTCTTTGTAACTTCTTCTCAACAACTATGTTTATGATCTATACCTTAGGATTCTTATCAATGAATCTCCTCTCATCCTTCATTGTTGACTGATGATCTTAGGTTTAATCAAAAACTTAATCTTGATCAATCCATAAATGGTTTTCATGTTCTCCCTCTTGTTGGATTTTGTGTGGTTTTACTTAAAACCGATAGTTGTTGGATTCTCATAATTAACCTCCTTCTAATAAGTCTTCCATCTGTCTAATAGGTATTCTGATAGATATTACTTGGCTATTCGACATCAATCACAAAACTCATCATAATACCAATGAATTCTAAAAATCTTCTCAATGATTTACAACAAGTATATGATAACGCCAAGGATTGGCATAAAACATTATATGGAGCCCCTTGGGAAGATAAAATTACCCCAAAGAAGGAGATTGACATGTCCACTTTGAACTAGTTTATGGTATTGGCACTCTAGTCTCTCTCTTGCTCTAGAAGTAGCAACATCTAAACTGTAATCTGTGATTGAAAATCAATCTTTTAGGGACTCCATTGAAAAGAGGGTGATGTATTTGGATAAGCTGGAAGAAGAGAGAGAGATAAAATGGTGAACATAATTACAGAACACTAGGCGAGAGTCAAAATTGTTTTTGATAGGATGGCAAGGTCTCATAAATTTATGGAGAGTGACAAATTCTTGTTGTGGGATAATAGAAAAGAACCAAAGGGATCACATGGAAAATTTGAGTAATTGTGGAAGGGACCTTTCAAATTTTAGAAGGTATTAAACCCTAACTCTTTCTGGCTTTCTTATCCAAATGGTTCTATCATACCTTTGTCCTTCAAAGGGGCAGTTTTGAAATTTTTCAAATTCTGGGTTGTTTTGGTTCTTTTTTGTACATAATAATTTTTGGTGTGAGTCAATTCAATTTTGGGTTTGTTTTGAGTTATTTGTCCTCATCTTTCTTAGTGTTTAACTAGAGATTTTGTGTCCTCTATATTTTGTATAAAATCACTCTTAAGTCAGAGCCAATGTTAGCCCTCCTATATTATGTCACCATTTTTCCTTTTGAGGATATTGTCATTTCATGAAATCCATGTTAATAAATAAAAAATAAACCAAGTATCTTTTGAAATACAAGTCATCTCAAATTTGGTTCAAATGCAATTCATTGTCATTGATTAATCCCAAGGTAGAATCTATTTTAGTCCTTTTCATTAATTAAGTCTATGTCTTTACAACATCTCTTGGTATGTACTTAAGAAACCCAGTATCCAAAGATGGATAAACTTCCTTGTACCTTGGAACCACATTGAACTACCTTGAACCACCTTTAACTAATTTCCTATATGTTCAAGTGAGTTTGGAGGGGTTCAAAGGTACTAAATGATACAAAAATGATTGTCCCACCAGGTAGTCTTATCACATGCACGCAGTCGAGAGATTTAAGATTCAAAGTGTGGAAAAGAGAATCTAAACTCCAATGAACCACTTTGAACCAATGTTCAACAAGGTTCAATAAGTTTGAAAGAAGTCCTCAATGATTCATGATATGATAAAAATAATTCCAAGTAATTTCCCATGAATTTTTTTCTTTTCCCTAGTTGTGTTACGTACTCCATGCAATGATTAAAAAGGGGTAAGCTAATGGTATGAAAATAATCATGATTTTCCAAGGTGGTGGAAGTGATGTGTCTAATATTAATTGGCATGCCGCAAAAGCATCAAATTAGAATCTTTCTCCATGAATGGGAAATATAGAAATTAATAGTAAGATTTTCTATACCATGATTGTTTAAAATGGGTTAGTGAAATAAATTATGAAAACTTGTTACTTTTGAGAGCGGAGATGCGTAGGTAAAAACAACTATGTGAAGAGACTTTTCAAGTATCCTCAGTTTCTAGGTAAATCGAAACCCAAGATGTCAACTCCTTGCAAAGCCCCTACAAAACCTATCATAGTCTACCTTGTAGTACCTATAAATACATCCAAAACTAAGGCTAAAAAGAAAAGGGGAATGTCCATCGACGAGGTGATTTACATCAAAATAGAGAAAGAAAAATACCAAGGCTTGACCCTTCCAACTATGGAGTCAGAGAAAAAGGAAGACATACTAGATTTAGGTGGTTCAAATCTAGGGATTGTGCATACCCCCACAAAACTTGTCAGTGCCAAAGTTATAACGAACACCACACCATAATGGCTCACATCATCCATGAACAAGGAGTGCAATATAGTCCTTATTTCCATACCTATAGGAGATATGGTCAACAAGTATGAAACAAAAACCCCTAAATTCAAGAAGTTAAAAACCACGGTAAGGTTAGATGTTGATTCTAAGACTCACAAATGGGTTGCTAAATTTTCCATACCTAAGGCTGAAGAAGAAGTTCAAGATCCCAATGTTGATGATTTCAAGGTGGCAAAGGTAGATTTCAGGGTAGTGAAGAGTGAGGGAAAAAACCATCATTTTGAAGTGTCAGCCACGCGCATCCTAACCCGCTCATGGAAGGACAGTAAAGACAAGAAGGAACTGAAAAAATCATTAAAACCATTATGGAATATATTGATTCTTTCAAAAATCTTGGACCTCAACCCTTACCAGAAGCTTGTCAAGCATTTGATCACATTTCTCCTTCGATTCAGAAGTTATTGAATCAAATTCAGAGAGTGAAGACATTGGTGGTAGGCTTTAATGAATGGGTCAATGGAGTGCTCAAAGAAGGATGCAAGTTCATTTGAGAGTCCACATTGGTGTTTGATGGTATTCATACCCTGATAGATGAACTTTAGACACAAGCTCAGGTGTGGGAAACCTATGAATCTAAGTGGGTACTTGTCTCTATATAGATTCAAGAAATAGAAAAATATGGTGTCCCAAAATATATGTCAAAAAAACCTTTGAAATTAGTCGAGTGTTTGCTCTTTTCCTTGAAGAAGAATATATAATAGAAAAAAGTTGTATTTAAGGAAACAAAATTAGAAGTTGAGAAAATGGAGAAAGAATTACAGGATCTGAGTGAAATCATAAAAATGATATAAGGGGCATCAATGCCTCCTACATTTGGTATGACGACAAGGTTGAAAACGGCATGACTGTAGTCGTGAAAGAATTTGAAAATACATTGGCATCGGTCAAAACATTGGGTAACCTAACTCTAGGTAATTTCACCAAGGTGGCAAGAATAAAGTCTATGCTTTATCTTTGTGTAGATCAACTTCCAAAATATGTTGATAGAGTGACAAGGACAAAATGGGAAAAATAAGCTTTGAAGATGTGGCTTCTAGAGATGAAGAATCCTGACATCCTGTCCACTCAGGATTTTGTGAAGGTGTACAAGGATTTGAAGAATGCACATGGTCTCATCCCAAAAATTGGGCATAGCATTGGATAACAATTGACTATTTCAACTTGATAGGTTATTAGTTTCTTTCAAAGTTTGCAAGTACTAGGGGACATGTGTCCAAAATTATTTCATTTAGTTTTTATAAATGTTTTAAACTCTAACTAGGATGCTGGTTTTTAACCTACTAGGTTATCCTTTTGAAAAACTATATATTTGATCTGCAAGAACCAGGGAGGGATCCAATTTTTTTTGGTTAAAAACTAATTTTTTATATATATTTTCAAATATAATATGTTATCCGCTAGCTTTTAAATTGAAAGGTGTTGTCTTTGAATAGAAATGTCTATTCATAATATATGGAAGCAATTTGAATCATTGCATTTGAATTAATGAAGTATTTATTCCTGTGTGAATGATTTATTTCATGCCATAATTACCTTTATTTGATTTTCAAGTAAACATATGCATATCAAATTTGAAGCGTAGCAATTATTGTAGGAATCTGAAAAATTGTGGTGAACAAAAAACTATGATTTTCTGCATTAGATTAATTTAAATCTTTATCAAGCGTAAATGAAGAAAATTTAATTATATGTTTGATTGATTAGGGGTGTATTTCCTTAACCTTTACATTTAATTGTTTTTTTTTAATGTGTAATGTGATTAAGCATGTAGGCGAAAGGAAGATAAGATGTTCCTCTTTTATCCCCAAATGCACAAATGAAAGATCCAAGTTGATTAACCCAAAAGAAGGATCAATGCATAAGTGAATCAATCATTTGGAAATGAGAGAAAGGAAGAAAATCTTAAATTATTTTTTATAATTAAAGAGATATGATATATAACAGAAATTGAAAAGGATGAGAGGAAGTACTAACCTTAAAGAAATGCAGATCAAAGAATGATATTTTCTCGGGTCTATACTCTATTTCTGGAAAATCTGAAGTATGATTTGGATCTAGAAAGTAGAGACGAACAAAACCTAGAAATACTTTTCCAATCCGACACTATCTTATGAAAAATTTCAACCTTGACACACAAATCTCACCCCTGACCCAATAATCTTGACCCTGACCTACACAGGTCCAACAGAAAATCTATTCATGGATCCTGATAGTTCGCTGAAAAGGGTATCCAGATCTAATTTCAAATCTTCAGTCCTGAACCTATACCTACAAGAAAAAGGAGATTTGTTTGTTGGGGGGGAGGGATTTTCCTTAGTCAAACTGTGATTTAGGAATTAACCTTGACATCACCAAATTATAGAATGCTAGAAAGTAGTAGAATTGAATCTAAGAATGAAGCTATGATATTGAATAGATATGCAAATGTAATTCAAATGTAGCAAGTATTTAAATATTAAAGTTTGGTCTCAATAGAAACCATAAAACTCCATGATTTGATTCTTGGAATCCACCTTGAAGAGAATGAATGAGTGTTTGAGGATGCACAAAGGATCTTGAAGGAAGATCACACCACCATGATGGCTAGATCTAGGGTTTTAATGATGAATCTTGAATGTTTGAACCTAATCCCTTCAAAGGCTTGAAATCTTGAATCCTTGATCTTCAATGGAGAAACTTGAATGCTTGAGAGGAAGACTTGAACACCTTGAAATCTTGATAATATGTAGAACAATGGATGCTTGAACTTTTTTCTTGATTACCTCTTCTTACTTGGTTGATGGTTGATAATGCTTAGAGAAAATGAGAGGAGAAGACTCCCTTTTATATGAAACTAGGGCACAATCCTCTAAAGAGGCCAACATAGGAGAATTAAATTCCAATTAGACCAATGCCCCTGGAAGAGGACCTATGTTAAATATAATTTAGGATTCACCGCTTCAGAACCCAAAACATCCGACCCGAAAGTGAGAAAATTAATTTTTGATGACCTTTGGAAGCTGACAAGTTTCCAATTTTGAAAGGAGGACCTAGGTCAAGGTTGAGGTTGACCCTGACCTAGGTCAAGGTCGAGGTTGACCCTGACCTAGGTCAAGGTTTATTTTGACGCTGACCTAGGTCAAGGTCAAGGTCAACCTTGAGTTGGGGGGTCAGAACCCATGGAAAAAGTGCCAGGTGGGATAGAAGGTTCCTGGAGAGTCCCAATCAGGGTCCTAAATAGGCACAGAAGTAGGAGATGATGCAAAAAAGAGGGGAAAGTGTGATGGTGGTAAAAAAAACCCCTAAGGAGGGATAAACATCCATTTTAAGATGATACATTAAGCCCCCACTTTAGCGGAAGTATGGAAATCAAACATGCTTTCGGTAAATTTAGAAGAAAGACTCTGGTGGATCACAACGAGGTAGAACATCAATAAGTCAAGGACATAAGTCCTTAGACCAAGGATTCTAACTCAACATATATGCATAAAAGATATGAAAAATAAAGAGCAATCAATCATAGAAACATACATGACTACATAAGTAGGACAAAAGAAACACTACAGATAGTATATCTTAACGATCTAATCCTACTAGCATGAAAGAAAAAAAGAGAGAAAAGAGATAGTGATTACCTCGCCTAGTAAGATGCCCACCTTACTATGAATCACCAAGGAGGGAGAGCCCAATAGGTTCACCCATAAACTATGCTTGTAATTATAATGTGTCTTCTGACGACTTTTGAAAATATCCATAGATACACATTCTTGTATCACTATAAATATAAAATGCATGTCTTTTCTGGATTTAGCAACTTATGTGCGTTACCTTCCAAGGATTTAGCATATTGAAAATTTAAAATGGTGTGTATCTCTTTAGGATTTAGCAACTTATGTGTGTTACCTTTTGAGGATTTAGCAAAAATAAAAGTAAAGATGCATGTCCCTTCACGATTTAGCAACTTATGTCCGTTACCTTCTGAGGATTTAGCAAAAAAAAAAAGAAAAAATGTGTGTCCCTTCAGGATTTAGCAACTTATGTGCATTACCTTTCGAGGTTTTAGCATGCTGTAAATGTAAACTAATATAAACTATAGTACAAGGGAGGCCCTATATATGCCCCCCTCCTTATCATGACTACCCACTAGGAAGGATAAGGAAGAGAAAAGAGGATACCTACTTCACAAGGTAAGGAAATATCTAGCTTAACAACAATGTATACCATATTCTTAGCAAAGAGCCTTGACTCTTACATCGAAGAGCATAGATAATTATGAAATGGATATGTCACTTATGGAAAAAGGATCCTCAAAAAGGAAGAGATCTTATCAATAAGACCCTCACCATAGAGGAGTGCTTAGGATAAAATGTCATCTTCTAAACAAAAGAGGGACCAAAGATTCAATCATCAAGCCCCCTATAATCAAGAGGAAGAGGAATCTTAGGATGAAGGCATCAAACTCTAACCAAAATAAAAAAGCAAGAGTTTATCAAAAGCATAGTTTGAAAAATAAAGAAGAGGTGATGACCTAGGACAATCACCTCTCATATAAGAGGATATCCATAGTAAAAAACATACGCCTTTATAAGGAAATAATGTTATATGATAAAAAAATGCCACTAAGCTAAGGAAAGTGAATCCTTAGATAGAGGAAGAAGGGAAATATCTTGCCCCCCAGGGGTGAAAGCAAGGGATATATCAAATTATATCACTTGGGATATTGTAGCAAAGAGATATCATGTGAGAAGTGAAAAAGTAACCCTTGTGAGGGATATCACACTATTCAGTTTCCAAGGTGAGAGATTTATCAACCATGGAAACCCAAAAACAATGAAATAGGTTATAATCAAGGACATAGATCCTTAATGAAAACCAATATTTTCATGTATGATTGGATATCACATAATAGATAGATACTTCTTAACCAAGGGAAAAGTGAATCCCAGAAAGATAGAAAAGAAGGAGATGGAATCCTTGCCCCCCAAGTGTAGGAACAAGGATGAAAGGGGACCTATTATATCGCTCACAATACTATGCAAGACAATGAGCCCCCAAAGATTAGGTTAACATTTTTTACATAATATGGAGTTCCATAATAGGAACATAAATGTTATTTAGAGAAAATAGGATTGAAATATATAACTCATTCCCAAATGATATATAAATAACTTCACTATAATTGAGCTGCCTAATATTATAATATAAAGCTTGATATTCATTAGAGTGATCATGAAATCTATGATAGAAACAAAAAGGAATAATATTCAAGTATAGGCTACGTTTCTTTTTGTGTTTAGGTCTAGTAATCATCTTAACACAAAGGAGCTTTGGCAGAACAGTCTCTTGGTCAAATTCCTTCATAGGGTCATTATGTTTTGAAATATTATTTGATATGTCTGTATCATTGCTAGGTTGTTGAGGATTAAATCCCAATCGATAAGAATTCACATGCCCTCCATTCTATAAGGGCATTTGAATTCCCTTTTTATGCTTAGCACATCCTTGAGTATGGAATCCTTGTTTAACTAGTAAATGATAAACCTGACCATAACAAGAAGCTATATGAAAACAAGTCAATTGAACTTCAGTAGTCACTATGTCATCATTAGTATGTTCGATAGATTCACATGAAGGAAAAGTAAAGGAATACATCCTAGGAGAAGATGGGGTAGGAGCTTGATTCTCCATAGGATCATCACTAAGAGGGAGAGCATTAAGGGAATTCATATCATTCCCCGCTAATGTCTCATTACTAGAAGAAATCCCAAATGGAGGTAAAGAATCTATAATGTTTTCTTCTTTCTCTAAAATTTCTACATAAGGAGAGTGTTTTTTTAGAAAAAGATTCATCATAATGTATTAATATGTCATCCATTAATAAATCACCCTCTTGTATCAAAGCATCTTCACTAGGAGGAGATAAATCAATGTCTTTATCCAAGGGTTCATCCCAAAAAGTAGAATCACCCATAATGGCTTCATGGGGAAGAGAGTAATCAACATCCAAATCCAAAGGTTCATCCCAAATAGGAGGATTATCCTCCCTATCAATAAATCACATTGTAGGAGCGCCTAAATCTTGATACCTAAAGGGGGAAGAATTATATTTTAAAGTAGGCTCATAGAAAAGACATATATTAGGAGAAGAAGTAACATCTATCCTTAACTCACTTCTATGGTAAAGGTCAATTGAAGAGATTGTAGAGGAGGATAAAATAAAAATAGCATCAATGGAGATCTAATTTGAAAAAAGTTCATCCTTACTTCCATGTACCTCATTAAGGGATCTATCCTCTTTAGCAACAAAAGTCTCATCAAAGTATTCAAAACAAAAATCATACATTTTGAACACAATGAAAAATGTAAATGTTTTTGTATTTTTAAAGAAATTTTGTGATTTTTATGAATTTTGAAATATAAATGCAAGAGAATAAAATAAAACCTACTCTATATGCATGAAAGATCTAATATGAAATGCAAATCTAACACCAAAAAGAAAGAGTTGTCTATCGCGGGTTCACCAAAATGTGAAGGAAGAAAATTTAGTTATATGTTTGATTGTTTAGGGGTGTATTTCCTTAACCTTTACATTTAATTGTTTCCTTTTAATGTGTAATATGATTAAGCATGTAGGGGGAAGGAAGATAAGATGTTCCTCTTTTATCCCCAAATGTACAAATGAAAGATCCAAGTTGATTAACCCAAAAGAAGGATCAATGCACAAGTGAATCAATCATTTGGAAATGAGAGAAAGGAGGAAGATATTAAATTATATTTTATAATTAAAGAGATATGATATATAATAGTAATTGAAAAGGATGAGAGTAAGTACTATCCTTAAAGAGTTGCAGATAAAAGAATGCTCTTTTCTAGGGTTTGTACTCCTATTCTGGAAAATCTGAAGTATGATCCAGAACTAGAACGCAGAGACAAAAAAAACCTAGAAATATTTTTCCGATCTGACATCTTATGAAAAATTTTGACCTTGATCCAAAAATATCACCCCTAACCCAATAATCTTGACCCTGACTTGCATAGGTTTGACATAAAATCTATTCGCGAATCTTGATAGTTCGCCGAAAATGGTATGTAGATCTGAGTTCAAATCTTCAATCCTAAACCTGTACCTACAAGAAAAAGGAGATTTGTTTGTTGGGGGGAGGTGTTTTCCTTAGTCAAACCCTGATTTTGGAATTAACCTCAAAATCAATAAAGTATAGAATGCTAGCAAGTAGTAGAATTGAATCTAAGAATGAAGCTATGATATTGAATAGATATGCAAATGTAATTCAAATGTAGAAAGTATGTAAATATGAAATTTTGGACTCAATAGAAACCATAAACCTCCATGATTGTATGCTTGTAATCCACCTTGAAGAGAATGAATGACTGTTTGAGGATGCACAAAGGATCTGGAAGGAAGATCACACCACGATGATGGCTAGATCTAGGGTTTGAATGATGAATCTTGAATGCTTGAACCTAATAGCTTCAAAGGCTTGAAATATTGAATCCTTGATCTTAAATGGAGAAAATTTAATTCTTGAGAGGAATACTTGAACACCTTGAAAGCTTTATAACATGTAGAACAATGGATGCTTGAACTTTTTGCTTGATCACGTCTTCTTACTTAGTTGATGGTTGATAATGCTTAAAGAAAATGAGAGGGGAAGGCTCCATTTTATATGAAACTAGGGAAAAATCCTCTAGAGAGGCTGACATAGGATAATTAGATTCCAATTAGATCCATTTCCCTAGAAGAGTACCTATGTTAAATATAATTTAGGATTTTCCACTTCGGAACCCAAAATAGACAACCCGAAAGCGGGAAAATGAATTTTTGATGACCTTTGGAAGCTGACAAGTTTCCAATTTTGAAAGGGGGACCTAGGTCAAGGTTGAGGTTGACCCTTACCTCAGTCAAGGTTGATTTCAACCCTAACTTAGGTCAAGGTTGATGTGGACCTTGACCCAGGGGGTCAGAACCCCTGGAAAAAGTGCCAGGTGGGATAGAACATGCCCAGAGAGGCCTAATCAGGTTCCTAAACAAGAACAGAAGCAAGAGATGATGTAGAAAGGAGGGGACAATATGATGGTGGTCAAAAACATCCCCTTAGGAGGGATAAATTTTCTTAACATGGAAGTGCTTCTATTTTAAGATGATACATCAAGCACTCTCCATCCAATAATAAGTTAGAGTGACCTTAACTACTTCATAGTTAAAAGTATATGTGTTTTCTAGATTATAAATAATTCATTGCATATTTCAAAGGGAGATGTACCTTCTTAAAATTCAGAGGGAAGAAATCAATGTATGCTTACCCAACTGTCAATTAGACAAGTGTTTCTTTGTGGGCTAGAGTTATAAGTAGGAAATTATATCTGTTTTCATGAGAAACAAATATGTTTGCCAACAAAAAATGTCTTTTATGCTTAAGTATTCAAGTTATAGATTGCAATATCCTATGAATTATTTTGATATCATAATGAATTCACACACATATTCTACATTACCACATCTCAAAAATATATCTACTTATATACCAGATCTCATAATATATCCATTCGGCTCACAAGTGCATTACCAAATGTGTCCAACACATAACCAAAGAATGGATAACAAATAGTTGATCACACATCCATAAATATAGGATAGGACATGAGCTAAATACAAAATAGAACTATTGGAATCCACACATTACTCCCTTAATCATTGTGACCTTTCATCTACCATATTTTACTGCTATATTTTCTTCACATGCCAAGGACATGTTGTAACTCACTCCATTCAAATCCAAAAAATAAACGAACATTACTGAAGCCATACAACACTCCATACTACCTTCATCTAAGCGTACATGACATAGCTCACCATATAGTGTACTCTCCAACCAATATAGTCCACCTGTATACTGTGAAGTATCTCTGGACTTAGGCATTTTCACTTAGTTGATTATCCAAAATTATCTTCACTACAAGAGATCTTACTAGAGGTATGTTTTTCTAGAAATGACAATGTTTACACAACCATATACTTCTCACTTGCCACCACTTTTAGGAAAAATTAACAATGCATACTTATATTTTTGTTTGGTCAACAAACTTTCACTTTTATGAAGTTGTAGGAGCACCCTATGGTTTAGCTATAATCTAGTTAGTAAATTTTAAGCTACAAGTTAGTATATCAAGAAGCATCTATTCACATTAAACCATTTACAATGTTATGATATTATATCAACCATGAAATTTCACATAACATCTTCATTCACAATATACCATATATCATTGATTATATCAAACATGATTCAATATGTATTCCTAAGACATGTAAAATTATTATGAAAACAAGAAAAACTAAGAAAAAAAAGGGTCATTTGTCAAGCCCATTATCTATTCTAATGACTAATGTACTACTTTAGTAAGTTAATTGGATATGTGAAATAAAAGTTGAGGATTTAGTACATGTGTTTAGAGAAATAAATCAAGTGAGGCTATTGACTTTGTGAACTATAAATATTTAAACATATAATTTTCAATTGAATACAAAACTTATGTATAACAAATTTTAAAGGAGGTTAAGTTCTTATTAGGCATGCTCTTGTGTTGAGGCTTTAAGTTTTACATAACTAGGATAGTAATGTCACATGTGCATATGTTTGTGTATATTTCTATTCTTATGTTATCATAATTAGTCTTCTAATAATTTATTATGGTCTATTGATGAGCCATATTCATGTGAGTTAGTGACTAAGTTTATCATTTTAATAAGTACCACATATTGTATATGAAAATGTAAACTTCAAATAATTTACCATCTCCATGAGGCCTTAAAGGAGTTATATATCAAAAAATATTCAGATGCAAAGGTCAATGATTTCCATAATTATGGATGGTGATACATTTTGTGGATGTTATGTATAATATAATAATTAATATGAAAATTTATGGATACATATTCTATTTTAAAAACTATTGTATATTCTCTATGTTTGAAAATAAATAGATGATTTAGAAATTTAAATAATTGAAGACACCAAATAAAACCTATATTAAGTCGAGCTTCTAGCCACTTCAATACAAATATAAATAGATGTAAATAGACTTATATGTTGGAATGTAGATAAAACTTAATAGCATAAAACTATCTTTCCATAGGAATGGATTTTCATAGAGTTGATTTTCTCTAAGATGTATGATGTGAAATTGATGAATTAATAACTAAAATATAGAATTACAAGATCTAAGAGATAAAAATAAGCATAATAATATAAAATTTAATAAATTTGAAATTTAATAATCTGGAGATGAAAATTACATATAGGAAGAGTGATAGGATCGAGTCAGAAGTTGAACCTAATACTCAATGAGTGGTTACAAGTTGTCTCCTACTGAACTAGGATGAGGTGTCAAAATAGAATCAATACCTCTCTAATCAACTCCTAAATATTAATAACTTGATGAAAAGATGTCAAGAATATATCGATAACTAAGTAGGCTTAATAATACTAATTGTGATTAAATAATAATAAAATACACTAACACTTTTTCTTAAGCATACATAGGAGGACAATATAAAAACTGGGTCCCACCTACTCGCCTGATGAGGTACCCATGTACAATGAAATCTCTCACAAAAGGAGAAATATATAAAACTCAGTGGGAAAAAATATATCATCCAAAAAAATTATAAGAAGAGAAGAAGCCTATACGCTTCTTCTAGAGGTATGTGTTGCTAGAAATGACAACCTATCCACAACCATATACTTCTCACTTGCCACCACTTTTAGGAAAAATTAACAATGCATACTTAGATTTTTGTTTGGTCAATGACCTTTGACTTTTATGAAGTTGTAGGAGCACCCTATGGTTTCTAAGCTATAATCTAGTTAGTAAATTTTAAGCTACAAGTTAGTATATCAAGAAGCATCCATTCACATTAAACCATTTACAATGTTATGATATTATATCAACCATGAAATTTCACATAACAGCTTCATTCACAATATACCATATATCATTCATTAGATCAAACATGATTCAATATGTATTCCTAAGACATGTAAAATTCTTATGAAAAAAAGAAAAACCAAGAAAAAATAGGGTCATTTTTCAAGCCCATTATCTATGCTAATGACTAATGTACTACTTAAGTAAGTTAATTGGATATGTGAAATAAAAGTTGAGGATTTAGTACTTGCGTTTAGAGAAATAAATCAAGTGAGGCTATTGACTTTGTGAACTCTAAATATTTAAATATATAATTTTCAATTGAATACAAAACTTATGTATATCAAATTTTAAAGGAAGTTAAGTTCTTATTAGGCACGCTCTTGTGTTAAGGCTTTAAGTTTTACATAACTAGGATAGTAATGTCACATGTGCATATGTTTGTGTATCTTTCTATTCTTATGTTATCATAATTAGTCTTCCCATAATTTATTATGGTCTATTGATGAGACATATTCATGTTAGTTAGTGACTAAGTTTATCATTTTAATAAGTGCCGCATATTGTATATGAAAATGAAAACTTCAAATAATTTACCATCTCCATGAGGCCTTCAAGGATTTATATATCAAAAAGTATTAAGATGCAAAGGTCAATGATTTCCATAATTATGCATGGTAATACATTTTGTGGATTTTATGTATAATATAATAATTAATATGGAAATTTATGGATACATATTCTATTTAAAAAACCACCGTATATTCTCTATGTTTTAAAATAAATAAACGATTTAGAAATTTAAATAATTGAAGACACCAAATAAAACCTATATTAAGTCCAGCTTCTAGCCACTTTAATACAAATATAAACAGATGTAAATAGATTTATATGTTGGAATGTGGATAAAACTTAATAGAATAAAACTATCTTTCAATAACAATGGATTTTCATAGAGTTGATTTTCCCTAAGATGTATGATGTGAAATTGATGAATTAATAACTAAAATATAGAATTACAAGATCTAAGAGATAAAAATAAGCACAATAACATAAAATTTAATAAATTTGACATTTAATAATCTGGAGATGAAAATTACATATAGGAAGAGTGATTGGATCGAGTTAGAAGTCGAACCTAATACTCAATGAGTGGTTACAAGTTGTCTCCTACTGAACTAGGATGAGGTGTCAAAATAGAATCAATGCCTCTCTAATCAACTCCTAAATGTTAATAACTTGATGAAAAGGTGTCAAGAATATATGGACAACTAAGTAGGCTTAATAATACTAATTGTGATTAAATAATAAAAAATACACTAACACTTTTCCTTAAGCATACTTAGAAGGACAATATAAAAACTGGGTCCCACTTACTTGTCTGGTGAGGTACCGATGTATAATGAAATCTCTCACAAAAGGAGAAAGATATAAAACTCAGTGGGAAAAAATGTATCCTCCAAAAAAATTATAAGAAGAGAAGAAGCCTATACGCTTCTTCTAGAGGTATGTGTTGCTAGAAATGACAATGTATACACAACCATATACTTCTCACTTGCCACCACTTTTAGGAAAAATTAACAATGCATACTTATATTTTTGTTTGGTCAACGACCTTTCACTTTTATGAAGTTGTAGGAGCACCCTATGGTTTCTAAGCTATAATCTAGTTAGTAAATTTTAAGCTACAAGTTAGTATATCAAGAAGCATCTATTCACATTAAACCATTTACAATGTTATGATATTATATCAACCATGAAATTTCACATAACGTCTTCATTCACAATATACCATATATCATTCATTAGATATAACATGATTCAATATGTATTCCTAAGACATGTAAAATTCTTATGAAAACAAGAAAAACCAAGAAAAAATAGGGTCATTTGTCAAGCCCATTATCTATGCTAATGACTAATGTACTACTTAAGTAAGTTAATTGGATATGTGAAATAAAAGTTGAGGATTTAGTACATGCGTTTAGAGAAATAAATCAAGTGAGGCTATTGACTTTGAGAACTCTAAATATTTAAACATATAATTTTCCCACTTAGTTTTATATCTTTTATAAAACTCTAAAGATATAAAACTCGGTGGGTAAAAAATGAAAAGCACTTCTTGAGAAAGTGTTAAAAATAGAAAACACACAATATCCCATTGATTATCTATTTGTTCCCCCTTGTTTTTGGCACTTTATAAGAGGATTTATTTGTAACCAAACCCATTAAAAATCTGAAAAGTAATCTTTATAATGTGTGTGTGTGTGTGTGTGTGTGTGTGTGTGTGTGTGTGTGTGTGTGTGTGTTCCCTTTGAAAATGTGACAAAAAAAACATGCTCTTTTGCAAAAAAAATGTTCAATTTCAAGTTGTTGAGAAAAAGTTACAATAAAAATAGTGCCTTGTGCCAAAATTAATTCTTGTGCATAAACAAAAAAAATTGGTAATAAAGATTAACTTAACCAAAAAAAATAGAAAATAAAAAGATGGACCAAAGTTAAGCTCCTTTGGTTAGAAAGAACTAGGGGCTCAAATACCATATGACGAGGGGCTAAAGTCCAAAAAAGGTTTCCCCCCTCCACCATG
>MU227431.1:755830-768872 GCA_018584345.1 Thuja plicata
ACTTTAGGCATTTAATAATTAATTCTTTTATTAATTATTATTATGCAACCTAGATTTTCCCTTTAGGGTTTCCCGTTTAGGGTTTTGGTATCCTTTTATAAGGATTCCCTCTTTGTAAATTATTCAAATTCAATGGTTATTAATTAATTGAGGATGTTATTGCATTAAGATTTTTTTCTCCATTATTTGCACAAGATGTTTCCTCTTCCATCAATCTGTGATTTTTGGCCTCCATAGCTTTTTTGCTTCTCTCTTTCTGTGACATGTTTGCATGCAGGTGATTCTTGGGAGTTGTGGGTTGATAGTTTTCATCAACTCCAACCTAATGTAACCTAGACTCATGCAACCTAAATACCTAGTGCTTGGACAACACTTATTGAAATGAAAACTAGACTAAACATAACCCTCCAAGCAAAGCTTGAGGTGAATTTGATTAACTAGAATTTTCAAAACTTCCCCATCAGTTGTGGACAACTGATAAATATTATTTTCCTTACAATTTCTAGTAACAAAAGGTCCTGACCAAAAATGGTCAAATTTATCATGCTGACCTAGTCTGCTCTTCAATACATCCCACTTGAGTACTAGATCCCCTTCCTTGAAATTCCAGGATGTAGCTCTCTTATCAAAAAACCTCTTAGTTTGTGTTTTCCTTAACTCCATAGTATCCAATGCCTTTTTCCTTTCTTCTTCTAGTTGCAGCAATTCAACATATCTTAGTTTAAGAGGATCTTCCCCTTCAAACAGTAACATTTGATCAACGAGCTATAAAGCTGGAAATTCTATAGAAATAGGCAATCTAGCCTCTTTACCATAAACCAAGGCATAAGGTGAGTTCCCTATAACCTTTTTAGGTGTTATTCTATCTAGCCATAAGGATGCCTTCAATTTAGAGTGCCAATCCCTCTTGTTTCCTTGAAGAGTATTTTTGATGATCCTAATCAGATTCTTATTGGTAGACTCTGCAAGACCATTACCATTTTGGTAATAATTAGAAGTATTCAAATAAATGCCATTCTTGAAAGCCCACTCTATTATAGCTGACCCAACAAAAGTTAGAGCATTATCTAACACTATTGACTGAAGGACTCCAAACCTTGTAACAATATCATCATAGAATTTTAAAACAACAGCTCCAATAGATTCCTTCAGTGCAATAGCCTCAATCCATTTGGTGAAATAGTATGTGGCAGTTAAGATCCACTTATGTCATGCACTAGAATTTGGATTTATTGGACATATAAAGTCCACTCCCCATTTATTAAATGGCTGATCTACAATGATTGGTTTTAATGGCAATGTTGCCAAGCTTTGTTTTCCTGCAAACATAGCACACTTTTAGCACCTTCTTGCCAATGAATGGGCATCTTTGAATAAATCTGGCCAATAATAGCTAGCTCTTAAAACTTTGCATGCTATAGTTTTAGGGATGAAATGCCCTCCATAAGACCCATCATGGAATTCAGATAGAATCTTGCTTTGATCAACATAGTCTATGCACTTGAGAAGAATACCAAAAAAATCTTTCCTATAAATAATATTATCAATTAGAACATAAGAAATCGAATGGAACCTGAAGTATCTCCTTTTGGCTCTATCTAGATTCATTAGACATTGACTAGTTTGTAGAAATCTGGTCATATCTGATAACCAGGATACTGAATCATTGATTAGTATAGAATTACCTTGGGGCAAAAAAGCCTCTTCAGTGGCTTGAACTTTATCTTCTCCTTATACCATTTGAGCACATAAACCTTTTCCTCTAACCAGATTGGTCACATGGATTTGCAAATCATACTCCACGACCCTTGTTACCCACCATGCCCTCTTTTCATTGATATTTTTATTTAGCAAAAACTCTTTAATGCTAGGATGTACAACCATTAGGTGTACCCTATTCCTAGCAATCAAATGCTTAAACTTTTTTAGGGCTTTTATAGCAGCTAGCACATGTTTCTCTACAAATATGTATCTTTTCTCATAATCATCCATACCTTTGCTAAAAAATGCAACTGGCTGCTCCTACTTTTCTTCATTCTTTTGAACCAACATTGCTGAAATAGTATCAGAACCACCATAAACATATAGAATAAAGTCTTTTGTAAAATTAGGATTAACAAGAGTAGGGGCTAAAGACAAATCCTATTTTATAAATTCAAAATTCTTCTTTCCCTTATCTGTCTAGCTGAAAGGGACATCCTTCTTAAGCATAATAGTTATTGCTTTCAACAAGTTTGCAATATCAGGAATAAACCTTCTAACAAAATTAAATCTCCCAATAAAACTCTGCAATCCTTTCTTGTGTTTAGGCAATGAAAGTTCTAGAATTACAAGAATTATCTCAGGGTTAATAGTTGTACCTTCCCTAGACACCTGATATCCTAGAATTTTACCTTTATGAACTGTAAAAATAAATTTCTTTGAGTTAAGAGAAATTCCAAATTCTCTACATCTTTGCAATATCTGTCTCAAATGATCTATGTGTTAGTTTGCAATTTTGTTGTACATTGTAACATCATCCAGGTATACAAGAACAAACTTATACATTAAATTCTTGAAAGCCATGTCCATTGCTTTCTAAAATGTGGCCCCTGCATTTGACAACCCAAATGGAATTCTCTTGTAAGCCATTATACCCCATTTAGTTGTAAAGGCTATTTTAAACTGATCAAATTCTTTAACTAAAATCTGGCTATAACCAGAATAAACATCAAGAAGGGAGAATCTATCAGAATTGGAGATATATTGTAGGATATTTTCCATAGAAGGAAGAGAGTACCTATCTTTTAGAGATGCCCGATTGAGGTCTCTAAAATCTACACAAATTCTTATCTCTCCATTCTTCTTCCTCACAGGAACAAGATTTGAGATCCAAGAGGTATGCTTGATAGGGAATATGATACCACCATTCTGAAGCTTATTCAGCTCTTGTTTGGGGTTGATAGGTCTTTGCCTTTGTCTAATGGGCTTGGCATTTGGCTCTAATTCTATGGTATGCTGAGTAAATTAAGGATCAAATCCTTTTAAGTGAACATAATCCCATGCAAACACATCATTATATTCCCTAAACAAATCAATAAGCATTTTATTTTCTTCAGGGGAATTAATGTTACCAACCTTCAAGTACTTGTCCCTGAATATCTCCACTTCTTCATAGTGATCTTCCTTGATCAGAATGCTAGTTTTGTTATTTCTGAGTTGATCATTAGAGTTGAAAGATGACTCTAAGCTAACTAATCCCCTTGGAAGCTTATTATTCTTCAGCTGAATGATTTGATTTTCCATTTGTTGATTGAATTTATCATTTTTAGAAGCTGAAAAGTCTTTTGTTTCAGTCATAAAGCTTAAAATATGGTCATCAATGTTAAACACCTGCCAATTAATATCATTGTGCGGGATAGATGGCCTTACAATAATTTTAATATATGAATGATCTGAGATATGTCCTTTGTTTTTAGTAATTGAAACATGAGCACCAATACTAGCCAACCTATCAACATGCATATTTTTTCTTCTAGGTATATAAATGAGGTTAAATGCATCAAAATTATCCAATATATCAGAAAATCTAGATTTATACAGCTTCAAAAGATCATTTTTAACAACATTGATACTTCTTACCTACTTTATTATAAACTCACTATCCCCAAATGCCCTTAAGCACTTGATTCCTCTTTTCCTTTCCCATTCTAATCCCTGGATCAAACTCTCATATTCAGCTATATTATTAGAGCATGAAAAAGATAGTTTATATGCAGCATAAAATTTATCACCATCGGGTGAAATTAACATAACCCCTACACCAACACCATCTTTGTTTTTAGATCCATCAAAATATAAGTCCCATAGCTGGTTAGATAATTCAGATTTAGAAAACTAATCTTTAATGAGATTAGGCACAATTCAATCAGATTCTATCATCACATAGTTACCAAAACCAGGATCAAACACTTCATCATCTTGATCATCTCTGGTAGCCTATTCATCCAACACAATATTAGGATATTCCTCATTTTACGTGTTATAAGCTGAACTATCACTGATTTCATCTAGATCCATGATCACACAACTTGCAAATATGGGACTAGGATTATAAGGCTCTATCTGATCTTTGACCCATAACTCTAACTTTATGGTCACCTTAGCACCATATCTATTTCTGAAATAAAGGTGAGACCAATCTGATGAGAAGTATCTATCTATTTTGGCTATGAAGTCTCTTGATAAACATAGGGCAAAGTAAGGTGGAAGATCTACGAAAAAAATATCTTAGGAAATGGAGAATTTTGGACATGAGTGTAAGGTCAAACTTGTATTTTTAACAACACCTATGGTCTTGACTGAAGAACCATCCAGCTAGACAACTCCTTTCTCAAGAGGTTCATACTTTAAATTCAACAAATCAGCTATCTTCTTTGGCATGACAGTGCTGGTTGCACCACTGTCAACCATACAATTATGCACCAACTTGTTTCCAATGATCAAAGAAACATAAAAAGTAGGAGTCTTACTATTTTCAGATTTTTTACCTTCCTTTTTTGTCATCTTTTGCGTATTCATTGGTCCTTTACCAACCATCATAGCTGGTTGCTTCAAATCTGCACTCTTCTTAATCACTTGTGTTGTTGGTTGTTACACTATAACAAACTTCTTTTCTTATTTAACCACCTCATCATGAACTTTTGAGGGCTCTGAATTGGCCATAACCACTCTAGGAGGGTGTTGAATGGATTGATGTGAACTTGCTGTCCCTTTTGACAACTCTTCCTTCAATAAATCAGCTTGTCCTGGAATAGCTAATGAGTCCCACATAGAAATAGAAACATTCACCTTATTCATATTATCAACAATATTATAGGGAATACAAAATTGTACCTTATGAGGTGATTTAATAATAGTCTGGTCTGCCTACCTCTAATGTTGTGTTTCTTTGTTTGCAAGAGTAGGAGGCCCCTTCAGGATAGAAACTAAAGAAATGAGTGGTGATTGAGTTGTGGTAGCAAACCTAGCAGCTGATTGGTCTGATTCTAGAGCTCTCTTCTTGGCTCTTGTGTTTGCTAATACAGGTGAATCATCACTTACTCCACAAAACTCTTCATCTTTCTAATTAATAAATGCAATGTCCAGAGTAGTCAGATCAGGGTATTTTTGACTCTCATCAGTGGATGTAGTAGGTCGTGAATCAATTGCATTTTGAACCATTAGAGCTTTATTAAGCACTCCATTAGTTCACTTATACTGATTGTGGGATTCATTACAAGGGTAGCACCATTCATAATCAAAAGCAAGATTATTTTGGTTAGGAACAATATCCCTAACAACATTGAGGTGTGCAGGATTATAAGGTCTATAGGGCCTTTGATTCCAATTTTGCCTATTTGGAGTGTTATTTCCTTGGTATTGCTGCTTGCCACCTTGGTAAATGGGTTGAGTGGGCTGCTGGGATGAAGAACTAGCAAATTGGTTTGGGGTATGGGCTATTAGATTGATTTTCTACCTTTTTAGGTTTACTATCTCATTTCCAAAAGTATGGAGTAAACTCTCAATCTTTTGTTGGTTGTCTTTAATACTTTGCAACTCACTAGACAGGGTAGCAGGCATTATCTCTTCACTCTTATAAGATGGAAATGGGGCCAAAGGTGGAACAACTAATGGCATACTGGATTGGATGTTAGGAAAGTAGGGCATTGGTGTCCTAGGAGGTATCTTCCCTGCCTGAATAAGGCTATTCTCTGCCCTAATTACAATCTCAAAATAATTAGGTAAAGAATTTGCCCCGATGGATTGGATCATCACTGAAATATCACTATTCAGGTTTTTAAGAAAACACCAAAATGCATATTTGGTAGAAGGTCTTACTGTGTCTGGGATCGTATTCCAAGTCTTCTGAAATCTGAGATTGAAATCATTCATCTCTTCTTGTGGAGCCCTTTTGATAGCAGTCAATTGTTCTACCAAAGAAAGATTGTCAAATTTATCTTCAAAAAACTTAGCTAATCCCTCACCTAGTGCATCCCAAGTAGCAATGGATCCAACCCAGAGAGTCTAGAACCATCCCAATGCTTTTCCCTTCAATGATGCAGCTAGTAGCTTCAAAGCCATATTCTCCTCCACGATGTGATGGACATTGCAAAGAGAAGCAATATCTTTGATGTGCTCAATGGTTGTTGTTTTTCCTTCTCCCGTGAAAGATGGCAATCCCTTCAATGCTGCCAATGGTATGTTGTTATGATTTGCAATCCTTAAAGGAATGCCTTGATCAAATGGATCAAAACACAATCTTCTAGCCATTGCTACTGCTGCTGCAGCAAAATCTACAACTTCAGGTAGTTCCTCTTCTGATGATGGCTCAAGAACAACTTGAAATTGAAGTGCTGGAGGACTTTCTAAAGATTCCTGATCAAAATTTGGTAAATCAGCGTAGTGAGTGGGAGGAGCTGAAATTCTCTTAGATCTTCTTTTCCTTGGCCTTCCTGGCTTCCTATCCCTTGCTATAGGCTGGAAGGAGAGCTCTTTTGGACCTCTAGGCTCTCTCTGGAAAGTTCTTCCTCTCCTGGTACGTGATAACTGTAAATAATCAAAGTCTTTTCCACTCCTTGTTTGGATTCGGTTCATGTATAACAAAGAGTCCCACTAGGCATGCCAAAACTATTTAGGTTTAGAATTATCACCTCAACTCAGGCATTGGAGCTTTGAAAGTATCCTATCCTAACAATGGAAACCTTCTCTAGCTGTGGGTGGACTATGATTGAGAAGGAGTCTCCGGATTCTAGGCCGGTTCCTATTTCATATGGGATATCACCTTCTGATTGGTAACTTAATGGGGAAAGGGAAAAGGAAGATTTTGAAAACAAGAATGGAATTAAAAGTGGAGTGATACACCAAAATTGGGGTCAAACTTTGTTTTGGACAATAATAAAGAAAACCATAACTTATATTCTTAAATCTTGATACTTTAGGTCTCTGATCAACATATAGGCTAACAAATATTACTACTAGGGTTGAACCACGAATGACTTGATTAAACAGAAAACATACAAATTTTTTACAAGGCTTTGAACGGTTGATTACCTATGGAAGGAATATAAAACTCACTTCTTTTGGATATCAATTTAATAAAACACTTGTAAGAAAAGATGACACAAGATGTGAAAACCAAACTCAAAAGATATATAGAGAAAATAGATTTTCTGCTTTATTACCCTCCAAAAATTTGACAAAATAGGTTACAAGAAGTAAAGGATACGCTATGTAGCCCACATGACTCAATTTTCTGAAAAACATTTCTCTCCAAAAGTCCTCTACAATAGAAAAAAACCATTAAACCATAAGGCCTAACAAGTACCCCTAAATCAAGCCTTAAGTTTAGCCTCCTAAAGTTGGTGAATGAAAGATACATCTCTTAATACACTCCTCGAATCCTATTACATGACATATCAAAAATCACTAACCCCAAATGCATAAACCCTAACCTGATAGCGTAGTATAGAAACCTAACTCCACTAATCAACCGAACACTATGGCATGAGAAAACTATAACTTTGTATCAACCCAACCACAATACAACCAAGTTGATGTAACTCAAGCTCAATGTTCGATAACAGCTCAGCTGATATACTGAAAAGATGGAATTTTGTCTTTGTGTCATGAAGGTACTATTGTGGCACTGTGAAAGGAATGTCGAGGCATTGTGAATTGACATGGCATTAACTCTGTTTGTCAGTGGACTTCAAAGATGGGTAAAACACATTGCATATTTTTTGTCAATTTCATTTCGCATTTAGGGTTTTCTCCTCTGTGGCGCCGCTATGCTTGTTTGAACTGGAGTTAGGAAGTTGTAATCGATGGCGCTGAATCTGCTTATGAAATATGTGAAGAAGCTCAGGCTTCTCAAGTTCTTTAGGAAACCGTGGGTTTGAAATTTCTCTACCATAACATATGGCACATTTTGTGCATTTCTCTGGAGTCTAAGGTTTGTTTGGTTGAACTTGGAGTTCATGAGCTCGGGCTCTGTCGACTATGAGTTGTGACCCATGGCCTCCAATGTGTGAAACACCTATAGGGGTAACTTGCAAAGCTTGGGCACTATCATTTTAGAATACATAACAGATGGTGCTGCCCTTTCTTCGAACTGGGACTTGAAGTTTGTAGTTTTTTTCACAACCACTGTCAGCTTGGAATGGATCTAAGATATAGTTGAGAGGTGTAGAGGAATCCATGAGAATCGGGCTAGAAACCAGGCATCTCAGCCACTACTTCAGACTTTTTCCCAACTGATGGTGAACTTACACTTGCAGAGGTTGTGGTTTTCTCTATTGAAACACACAGAGCTTGGGCTCCATCTCTTCTATTGTTAACCCGTGACACTTGGCTTCTAATCTGCATCTCAAAACTCAACCTTCTTGTCTTTTCTTCTTCAGATAAGTTACATATTTTTTCAACCTTGCTTACTTTGCATCTTTAAATGGCACAACAACATGATATAGTGTTACAATTACTCTATCATTTTTTGCAATCTTTTAAAAGATACACACCCTTGGCGATAACTTAGGGTTTTTAAATATTGATGCTTTGTTTGTTGAAGTTTTTGTTTATTTTGAAACTCTAGTATATGTTTTCATCACTTCTTATGTAACCCTAAGCATGCTCCAAGTTACCTTCTGTTGCTTGTCTTGCTGTCGTGCTCTTTATAGTTTCTTTCTGCATTGCATCAATGTTAACAAAAAAAAATTCTATTCTAGTGAATCCATGAGAGATCTTTGAACATATGTTAGTTTGGTATGAACTTAGGTTTTTCTTGCATGGTTGTCTTGTTCACATGTATCTGCACTTAATGTTCTTCAAATAGGATGATGTTGTCATGATCACAAAACATGTTCATCTCTCTGTTGAGACTGAATTCTTCCTTTATTGCTCTGTCTGAAGATATACATATAAAGTTCTCCTCCAGCATGTTGTAAACCACATTTAGCTTCACTAGTGAAACTGTAAGCATACCTTACCAAAAATGAGAACATGACATGTTCAGAACACCATGAATGTGTTGTTCCTTTTAGTGTAAAAATACACTGTTCTTTTTATCAGCATATAAGATACCACCCATGGGGTTCGAGCACGGGCTCATGACTCCCATGGGCAATACTCACAATAGGAAACCTAAAAAAGTGTATACTCCATTAGCATGATTGTATTCCCTACATTGTATGCATGATGAACATTATAGCAGAATAAGATGTATCTATCTAAATACCCTGCATAAAGACATTTCTTGAAATTTTTGGTATTAAGGGCATGAATACAGTATTCTTTTGAAGTCATGAACTATTATAGTATTATTTGAATTCCTCATTTCATGAACATACATTGTTTTGCTCATAATGTAGTTGTTTTCTATGAATGTTTACTTCATAAAAGCATACAAACATACTGTTGCTTCAATTCTTGCTCATTAATTTTCACTTGCATCTCATATGCATTTTGTCAATTATGTTACATATCTCCATGTCTCTTTGCAAATCTTACTGTTCTATAAGTATAAACAACAATATTTCATAACATAGAAATGATAACAATACCAGGCATGTATCTTCTGACATTGACTTTTTCAAAATGAACTATTATTCCTTTTTTGCATTTGTGTACTCATTGCAACAACATTACTTCTATTTATCATTTGCATAGTGAACATCTCACCCTTCCATTTTTGCATATTTGAGTTCATTAAGAGCCCTTCCTCCATCACGTGTCTCTTGCAACATCATGGATTTTTTTCGTATCTTCTCCTTCTTTATGAATGTGGACTGTAACTTCCTGAGATGTGAACAAACTTTCTTACATATAATGACTTATGTGAAGTTTGAGCATGGGCTCGTGACTCTCATTGAATTTTCTCTTGCTATCTACATTCAGTTATATGATCACCCATTGCACACATATCACTAACCAATCTGTTAGGTCAGCAGATAAAATGAATCAATTAATGTTTATGGGTGAGTGTCATCTAGGATGGCATTCATTTATGAATGTTGGTTGGTTCATTTGTGTTTGTTGAACTAACAAATTGATCTAATTCTGAAAAAGGTTTCTTGGATAGAAATACTAAGTCCCTTTCATTTAGATATCTTGTTATAAAGAGAAGAATAACATACATCAAATTGACAATAAGTAGCAATTTGTTTCATGTTTAGAACAAGTCCCTTTAATACTATGTTTCAGATATTGTGGATGCACATTTTATTGTTACATTGGTTTCATCAGATTGATATGCAGCATTAGAAGAATTGATTGTATGTTTTTTGTGTCCCATGTATTGTTTAGATCCAACTGGATCTGACACCCCTTTTCTCTCTCATGAGACAGGTGAAAACCCTAACGACCTAAATGAAGATGAAGACCTAGACTTGGAGACCTGATAGACAACCAACAAACATTCAACCAACCCCAAGGCAATGCATGGGACCCCTACTCCATACTTCTATCATGCTCTCTATTCTGCAAATGTACTCTTTTTCTTGACATGAAAAGTGAAATATAAAAAGACACTTGTATACTACACTCAGTTTGAATACACAATGTAATTGATCAGTTATAAGTTTTTAAATTCTTGCATGTGATCAATACTTAGTGTACAATGATGATACTTGATTATGAATGTAACAATTAAATGTTAATCAATAATATCTAAAGGATAGTATTAATTAAACTCCTAAAAATGTAATTTTTTCCTATTTGTAGTTGTTTTGTTGTATGTTGTTATTTAGGGTAACAGATACATTTTTATTTTTGAGAAAAGTGGATATGAGACACACGTCAGATAAAACACTTCATTTTTATAAATAGATTTATGGTTAGCTGTAAAACCATTTCTTGAGGAACAAGTAAAGCATATATAATTGTTTTAATCAGTTTAACTAAGTGTAAACATGCAAACTAGGAGATCAAGGTCAAGTTGTGAACCTTTGATCATAGATTTTTTATTGTAAAGTGTGAAACCTAATTAGGTCAATACAATGTATAAATAGGTGTATTGATAAATCAGAACATGATGATTGTAGTAGCATAAGACATCTATGGATCAGACAGAGAGTTTCATGTAGAAGGACACAAAAGAAAGAATTTAGTTATGAAGAACTAAGATTCAAGGCTACCGAGCATAACAGAGGTATTATCCATCACTATATGTGATACACATATCTTGTGAACTAAATGGATATGTATTCAGCAATTCAAGATTGCATACCATCTGGTCAATAAGTATTTTGACTACTCTCTAACAATTGTAGAAAATAGAAGAAATCGTTTAAGAAGGTGAACTTAATAGTCTTATTGTACAAATCTCTTAATCGAGTGCACACTTAATAGTGTAGTTAAAATATCTTAACCGAGTAGACCTAACTAGTCTAAAATGTTATTCTTAGTAGGTTAAGATCATCAGAATTGATGACACTTGTAGCTTTAACCGACAACTTCCATTCCGAAAATAGCGAAGCTTTATGGGTTTCATCCCCACCACATTTTTTACATTCTAACATGGGTTTTTAGCATTATCAATTATTGTTTCTTGTGTAACTACTTTTCATGAATGTTTTCTATTAAGGGTAAAACAGTTTTTCAAGGAAACAATAACCCTTTACAAAAGAATAGGGATAGGTAGGAAGAAGCATAACTAGAAACAAATAGACAACATCAAAAGCAATAGCTGGGGGAAAGAAGGAAACATAAAGAACCCCTCTAGTCAAAGCACCCGGGAAAAATATGAAAGTAGACAAAAAGAGAACCAGTCCCTGCGAACAAAGTCAGGTCTACTTCAAGATCTCAGCAAACTCATCCATCACATGTTTATATTTATTGATGGCTTCTTTGAGGTCTTTTATATCTTTGGATCTCCCCTATTTCACTTTTTTAGCACTTGCCCTTGTACGAGTCCCTGGACCAGCAGTGTTGGGGTCAATAGTATTATCCTCATCAGCATTGATAGGGTTAAAGTTTCCATCCAGCACAGAGAGAAGAGCCCTAAGATTACTGTTAGTTACTTTCATGCCCTCATAGTTATTTTTCATTATTTGACTAAGGGTTTCTTCAATGCTCTGGATACAGCTTTCAGTAGTACGCTGGCAGAAGTTGACCACAACATTGATCCTCAGCTCGAGTTTCTCCAGTAGGATTTTTTCCATATTCTCCTCATGAGCCTCATTGATTGTAGCTTCTTTAAGAGGTTTAGCAATCAGGATAGCCAGCTTATTAACCCTATCCTGGAGGTCATCATACTTACCATTGATATCCCTAATCTCTTCAAGAAGCTAGGTGTTCAACTACAGATCCATATCAGCCCGCTCTCTAACAACCTGAATAAACCTGCAGGGGTCTTGGGTTTTTTTGGTCTCATTACTATGGCTATCTCCAATTTTATCTTTATCTTTTTTATTCCCCTCAGATCCCATAGCCTTGTCTTCCCTGGAAGTCTTACCCACAAAAGACACCAACTCTGCATAATTCACCAAAACAAGGGTAGTTTCAGAAATGCCCTTCTCTTTAGTCTTCAAGCTTGGCTCACTATGCTTTTTGATAGGGGAATTATGTCTTTCCACCTCCAAAGCCGTAGGCTCATCCTGAGAATTATTCCTTTCCTGGCCCTCTATTTCCACTTCCTTAGAGCTGCCTTTACTATTATTTTCCATCTCCTCAAAGGAGCCCATTATTTCCTGCTCAAGGGATTCAATGTTGTTAAGTTTTAGGATAGCTGCAAATGTAATAGCACTCTATTTTGTATGTGTTTTCCAAATGCAACAATCTCTCTTTCATTTATATTAGGAATGAGGCTAGGAGAGACATGTCCCTTCATGGGACATGTTTATTCATTATTATTTATAAGAAAGGACATGCCTCTTCCTATTAATCATAAGTTAATCAATCTTTTAATGTTTCATCAATCAATTATTAATTAAGAATAATATAATAATTTATTATTAAATATTAAATTTCATATGATTAATAATAATATAACATATATAATATATTATTATTAATCAACATGTATTATATA
>MU227431.1:770498-783027 GCA_018584345.1 Thuja plicata
TATTTCTTGATCATGATCATAACAAATTAATATATCTTTTTAATGAAAGTCATTTTCAGAAATTTCACATATACCCGTACATATTCTATCATAACTTTTGCATCCAAGATTTTCTCTCTAATCGCTTTGGTTAGATTCTTTGAAATTAGGATTTCACCAACATATCCAAAATTTAAAAAAATCCAACGGTGCATTTGTTAGATATGGTCCTTTTACCGAGACTATATTTTTTGAGACAGTCACACATTCACCACCAACAAACTACTCTCTTACATTTGCAGTCTGGCTCTAATACCATGTGAAGTTTTAGGATAGCTGCAAATGTAATAGCACTCTATTTTGTATGTGTTTTCCAAATGCAACAATCTCTCTTTCATTTATATTAGGAATGAGGCTAAGAGAGACATGTCCCTTCACGGGACATGTCTATTCATTATTATTTATAAGAAAGGACATGCCTCTTCCTATTAATCATAAGTTAATCAATCTTTTAATGTTTCATCAATCAATTATTAATTAAGAATAATTTAATAATTTAATATTAAATATTAAATTTCATGTGTTTAATAATAATATAACATATATAATATATTATTATTAATCAACATGTAATATATATATTCTAATGATCATACGACTGAAGCTACAAACATTAACAAGTGTCTTCCCCCATTTCCATACCAGTTTCCTCAGAGAGGAATTTAGTAGCTTCCCCTTTTTCCCCTTTCTCATCCTTATCCTTAGCCTCAGTTTCATTGTCCGTGTTCATGCCTTCCTCCTCCGTGAGAATCTTGACATGCTCTTCACCACTAGTGTTGACTTTGCCCTTCCTCTTTTTACCAAGAGTGTTACTCTCAGTTGCCATAGGTATTTTACCTTTCTTACCTCTATTCAAGTCTTCTGCCTTAGGGTTGTCCTGCATCTTAAATTTAGCATGCTCATAAATTAATAGGATAAGACCGTCGTGGAGAATAGGCAAGACAACATTCTTTCTGTTCTCCAAAATACTATTTTCTAGAGACTTGAGAAGAAAGTATGGAAAAGAGATTCTCCTATTGTAGCGGAAATGGTTAATCAACATGAAATGGAAATTGTAAACCCTAGTATACCGATCCTCTAGGGTAAAATATTGCATCATAGCTTTAACAACTTTAGCCCAAAAGAGTATCATATGTTCCCTCAGGAAGAAATCACTCGACTGTTTGACAAGAAGGTCTCTTTCCACCTTAGTCTTAGGGTACATTCTAGCAGCAATTTTAGCCATGACAACACCTGTATAGTATATAAGACCAAACATCTTAAGACCCATAATTTCATAAATAATTTTCTCAGTCACATAGAATGTCTTACCACACAGAGTTACCTGGCCATTGTCCCAACTGTCCACAAATTCCTTGGAGATGTCCTTATTATTTCTGTGGAGTCTCTCCATATACTCCATTACCCTACCTCCCTTGAGTCTCTTCTAGACTTTGACTTCTTTCTTCCATTTACATACCGACGGTTATTCCCTTTTCAACTTTCCTCCCATACTGTCAGAAAACCAAAGATTAAAATACCGCACAACAAAAGCGGAATGTGAAGTTTATGAATGAATGATGGTGAAACGCCACCCTTTAATAGAAATGATAATACTTCTCCCATAAGTGTTATTATTAATGCACTTGCTGTCGTGCATGCAAAGCTCAAAATTGAGGCAACTCTATGAACTAGCCTTTCTTGTCATCATTATTGGGGATATTTCTGGATTTTTTGGCAGATTTGATCATACTTCACAAGATTAACGATATCAAGATTTAACCCTTGATATCCATGCCAGTATCTGACATCATCACTAAAAGCACCCACATTTGCTAGGCTGTCAGCCACACAGTTGGACTCTCTAAAGACATGACTGGCATAGGTGACGTCAAAACCATCAATCAAAATTTTTATTTCATCAAAGATATGATTAGTATTCCATGAGGGATAATTAATACCATTAATACAATTTATAGTATTCAATGAATCCCCTTCCAGCCACAATTTTGAACAATTCTACCTTTTAGAAATTTTGCAAGCATGGAGAGCCACCATTGCTTTGGCCATATGGCTAGTTTGAGATCCAATTGGAACAGCAAAGGCCGCAATGCACTTTCCTTCAGTATTTCTAGCTATGCACCCACATCCTGCAATGCCAGGGTTACCTTTGGCCACACTGTCAAAGTTCACTTTGAGCCAACCAGGAGGAGGAGAGCTCCAAACCGCAAACTCATGAGGAGAGATAGGGGCATTATACTTGCAGGTGAAGTCCCAGTTCTGAAGAATTTCCTTATCATGGATCCCTTCCAGAATTTTAGGTTTTCACTCAACTGCAAATTTAGTATTTTCAATAATGTTGTTGATAATTTTGAATCCAATCAAGGGAGGACTGGATTTTTTGTCTCGAAATATCCTATCATTCCTTTATTTCCATATCCTCCATATGACATGAGGGCTTGTATAATCCCAAACAAGTTTTCCCAATTGGTGTTGGAAAGGGGATCTCCATTGTTCCAGAAATTCTTGAATAGTATTAGGGAACACCCAGCTAACTTTCCAGAGATGTAACACCACCCTCCAAATATCCCTAGTGAACTGACAATGAAGCAGAAGGTGAGAAGAGGTCTCGACATCTTTCATATAGAGATAGCATATATTAGGGATAATCCATCCTCTTTTCTTCAGATTCTCAGTAGTTAGGATCTTGTCCTGAATAAAAATCCAATAAAAAAAATTAATTTTAGGGATCAGAGAAGGGAACCAAACCTTAGCCCCTATGGGCTCCTCATCCCTAGGGGAGATCATCAAATAGGCAGAGGCCACAGAGAAGGTACCATTAGGATTAGGGGCCCAGATTAGCTCATCTTCTCTATTAGCTTTAACAACCCAGGGAGAAAGATCCAGGTTAATATTTTTCAGGATGGGATCAATATCACTTAGGTTTATCCATTTATTTTCTCTCCAGTAATCCACCACTTTACAAACAATTCTGAATTTACACATCTTCATGAAGTTATCCATGCCAGGGTACTGAATAAAAGGTTTATCCCTAAACCATGGATCTTCCTAGAAATTGATTTTCTTCCCATTGCCAACTTTCCATCGGGCACCTTTAGCAGCTAGGGGTCTAGCCTTCAAAATGCTATTCCAAATCATAGTATCCTGAACAACGAGGGGAGAAGAGAGCAAAGAATCAATAGAGGGAGTATCAAAAAGATACTTGGACTTAAGAATTTTTTTCCAACCTTTCTCTTCTCCAAAAGTTCTCCAGCACTGCTTAGCTAGGAGATTTATATTAATGTCCTTAATTCTTCTGATGCCAAGACCCCCAAGTTTGACTGGCTTACAACTTTTTCCCAAGCCACAAGGTGGAATCTAGCTTTCACTTCAGTGCCAGACCATAAAAATATTTTCTGGATTTTCTCAATAGTATCAGCAAACTTTGAGGGTATTTTGAAAAGACTCAGGGCATAAACTAGGAGGTTTTGGAGTTAGCTCTTGAGAAGAAAAACTTTACCCGCATTGCTAAGGAGGGAACCTTTCCAACTAGCAAGTTTTCTATTGAACTTTTCCACAATCATAGTCCAGAAAGAATCAGGAGGTTTACTACCCAATGGCAGACCCAAATAGCTTGAGGGGAAAGCAGCAATAGAACAACACAGAATGGTCACCATTCTCCTCTACCAATCAGGGGGAGTGTTGATGAAAAAAAGGGAGCTTTTATCCTAGTTTATTAGCTGACTAGTAGTTGAGGAATAAGTGTCAAGGGCTTTCTTGATAACTATAGCTTCTTTAACTGAGGAGGATCCCATAAGGACAATATCATCAACAAATTTCTCATGGGAGCAGGGAGGGAAAGAGGATGAGGGGAGAAGGCCAAGAATCTTCCCTTCCAAGACTCCTTAGGAGAACATTCTCCCTAAGATTTCAGCCATGATTGAAAAAAGGATAGGAGAAATAGGATCCCCTTGGCGGAGACTTCTAGAGTGAAAGAAGAGATTAGAGGTAGAACCATTCACCAGCACCAAAATAGAGGGGGATCCAATGAGTTGCTGAATAAGGCCGATCACTTTCAAAGAGAATCCAAAGGAAGACAAAACTTTGAAAAGGAATTTCCAATCCACTCTATCATAAGCCTTAGATAGATCCACCTTCATGAGGAATCCATTCTTCTTCGAGACCTCTAGAGAGTGAATATTCTCATGAACCGAGATAATAGAATCCAAAATTTGACAACCCAGGACAAAGCCATTTTGCTGGGGGGAGATTAAAATTGGGAGGATCTTTAGAATATGGGCCGTGAGGACCTTAGAGATAATCTTGTTGAAAGTGTTACATAAATTGATCCATCTAAAATATCTGCATTATCCACTCCAGGCCTTTTAGGGATGAGTACAAAAAAGGTGGAGTTAACTTCTCTCAGCAGGGAACTTGAACCAAAGAACTCTTTCACAGCATCTAAAATTTCTTTCTCCACAATATGCCAGAAGGATTGGGAAAAGAAGGGAGGGAGCCCATCTGGGCCTGGAGATTTTTCTCCTTCAAAAGAGAAAGCAGTCGCTCTTATTTCCAGAGTTGACGGTATTTTTCTCAGCATCTTATTGTCGTCTCTTGACAAGATACAGGGGATTGAGTCTTGCAACAGATGTTGATTGTCCTCGGAGAGGTTAGGGTCAGCTTTGTGAATGGTGTAAAAATAACCAGTCAATTCTTTTTTAATTTCCTCTTCCTTGTTCAGTTTACCCTGATTCCCATTGATGTGATCTATTCTTTTAGCAACCTTGTGCTTCTGGGTAGTAAGGTGGAAGAACCTAGTATTTTTATCATCCGCACAGAGCCAAAGAGCTCTAGAGCATTGTCTCCAAAAAACTTCCTCCTTAAGGATAATATTATGGTAATCAGCTTGAATTTTATTTTCCTTGAATTTGTTGTCCGTTGTCAGGCCCTCTAGGTCGATAATTCTTTGAATTTCTTCAAGTTCAGCTTGAACCAGACTTTTATTCTTAAAAATATCTCCAAAATCTTCTTTATTCCAGACCTTGACTCTGCTTTTGATGTTTTTAAGTTTTTGAACCACTCTGTATATCACTGTGCCCTCCACCTGGATATTCCACCACTCTACAATATGCTTAGCAATGTTAGGGTGCTGCATCCATGTTTTTTCAAATTGAAAAGGATAGTTTCTCTTCCCTGAGATAGGATTAGCTTGGATAGATATAGGAGAGTGGTCAGAGCCAACTCTAGGAAGAGAAGACAAAGAGCAGTCATAGAGAAGAATCCAGTCCATAGTCAGAAGGGACCTATCCAGCTGAACTTGAATCAAATTATCCCCAACTCTTCTGTTAGACCAGGTAAAGCTGCTACCTCTAAGATCAAGGTCCAAGAGAGCTTGGTTATTGATGAAATCCATGAGAGCCACTCCACTATCAATCTGATAGGAGATACCACCCATTTTTTTAGAGTCTGTTAGGGGAGTATTAAAGTCTCCAGCCACCATGCAATAATCATTCTTAAAGCTACTTCTCTCAGCTTCCAATCTGTGCCATAATCTATCCCTGCCAGTTTTAGAGTTGGGAGCATAAATATTCGAGAGGACCCAGGTGAATCCATCCCGAATATGATTGAACCGTATGGAAGATATATTTACTTCTTATTTGATGAGGTCCCCAGAGATTGTGTTAAGGTTCCAAAAGGCTGCAATACCACCTGAAGCTCCCACAGAGCTACACCCAGTTGCTCCATAATTTTTAAACAATTTTAGCATTTCCACTTTATCTCTTGCCATTTTAGTTTCTTGGATAAGAATAATATCTGGTTTCTGATCTCTAACTAAATTTCTTAACACATCCTGCTTGTGGGGGCTATTTAATCCCTTGATATTCCATGAGATAATCTTCATCTACAACTTTTGGGAGCAATCCTGGATGGTCCTTTGTCGCCCATCCGCTATACTTTGTCTACTCTCCTAATCTTGAGTGAAACTATTTTTAGGTTGGCCTCTCAAAGGTTTTGGAGTACCCACATCCGCTTTCTTAGCTCTAGTTACCACACCTCCTTGGGGAATCCCAAGAATGCTGCTAGTAAGTTTCTTCTTATTGTTAGATACCTCACTCCAAGGGTCCCCACCAACTTCTAAAAAAGGGTTAGATTCTTCAAGCGAGTCTGCCCAGCTAGGGTTATTCTTTGAGGTTTGAGGGCTAGGGATATTGTCAGCCGATTTAGCACCTAGATCTATTATAACACCAAATGGAGAAGAGGTATTCTCAAAATAAAGGGTTTCAATACCTTTTTGGTCTTCAGGAATTTCTCCTTCTTTGAAGAAGTCCTCTAGCTCAGTTGCCTTTGACAGGGGAGGATCCTCACTGCTTCTTTGGTTAGGATCCCTCAGTGAGGGATCCATCAGACTAGCAGCTGCATCTTTCTCTATAAATATCACTAGGTGTGTCGATGAGGGAGAAGGAGGGTTAACTAGAGGTTTCTCCTTCCAGATCTTTCTTGGCTCCTTCAGAGGTATAGATTTTTCTTTTTGAGTCTCTAGAGGGCACTCTTTCGCCTTGTGACCTGATTTCATATAGGTAAAGAACACAAAGTAGAGGGATTCAAATTTAACTTCTTGCGACCAAGATCCAAGCTTCGATTTAATCACTATAGTGTTAGGAAGGTCCACCATTTGGAGGATGTTGACACAAATCCTGACATACACCCTTCTCGATTTAGCCGCAGTCATAGGATCAATCGATAGGAGGTCTCCAAAGGAACTAGCGAGTCCTCCCAACATGTCTTCATGCTAGTATTCAAGGGGGAGACCCAAGAATCTGACCTAGACCGGAGCCGAGACAAAGAAACATGAATCATTTAGAACTAGATTAGGGGACCACTTACGCAGGGCTAGGGAGAAGTGACCTATCATCCAAGGGCCCCCACAGAGAATATGAGAGATATATTCCATGTTAGAGAACTCAAAGGAAAATAATCCTTTAGCCATTGCAGCAATATCAACTTGCCCTTTCAGAAACCATTTCCTCTTGGCAAACTGTCTAACAGCTTCAATATTAGGTCTCCCTCCCGCAAACTTGCCTACTAGGGTCATTTCCATTTCCAAAATGGAATGATCGATCAGAGGATCAGGGATAATAATAGAAAATTCTCCTTTCGATGGGTTGGATATCACATTGACCATAGGAAAGGAAGATTTCCCTGATGGTTTAATACCAAAGAGGCCAGCCCACTTGCCCTTGGGAGCTGACACTCAAAGTTTGAGAGATTCTTGAGCCTGTCGAGGACCGTCAGAGGCGCCCTCAGTAGAAGTACTCTCGAGGACATATGTCTTAGTTGACTTCAACCCATTTTGGTCAAAATCAACCTTATTCTTAGAATGCTGAGGAGGGAGCCCACCCGCCGGGCAGAGCAAAGAAGATTCTAGAGCAAGTCCTGCCCCTGCTGGAGCTGCACTGCCATAGCCATAATTTGAAAGCAGGTTCCCACTCAAGGAAATCACCAGAGGTTTCCCACTTGAGGTTTCCACCATTTCAATTGTTCCTATAAATGTTTATATGTAATTACATTTATTTTTTGATATTACATGCATAAGGTAGAAAAGCAATATGGTCGGTAATGCAAGGAAAGATTACTCAGAGTTAATTGATAAAATGTTTTGAGGGTACTGATTCACCCCTCCCCTCTCAGTACACACAATTCCATTATTCCAACAATTGCTATTAGAGACACATCTCTTATTTGGAAAAGTTTAAATCACTTGAGATAAAAGATCATACAATGGAAAGGCATAGGCTTGATAAGAATATTGAAAATCAAAAGTTTCGGATACAAATCTTCTATGAGAAATACAACGAAGCAAGAACCAATATTAGAGAGCTATTGGATAAAATAAAAGTAATGGCATATCACTCCAATGAAAATTACTATCATGAAGAAGAGATACCTGATCTGTTTGAGTCATCATGATATACATCTAGCAATACATTAGAGACATCTGAAGGAAGCATTACAAGTCTTAATGAAATCAATCAACATCTGACAGAACAAGTAAGTGTACTCCAAATCAGTCAAGAGACACATATGGTAAGGATGATTGATGTTATGAATAATTCTAGACAAGATGGACAAGAAATAACATTAGCTATTGATGACAAGAGGAAGATCACTGAGAAGTTGCAAGATAGAGAAACTGAAATACAAAGACTTACTGAACATCATCATGAGATCACCAATCAAAAATTTCTTATGAGTCATGAGGCCAACTGAGTGAACATAGAACTCAATGGGAAATTGGAAGCTATTGGTGAACTAAGAGGAGAAAATGAGAAACTAAAGCATGAAGTAATGATTCGACAACAACATAATGATATGATCAAGAAAGCTGAAGAGAGTACAAAAACAATGGATGATTTTCTGAATGGACAAAGAAGACTTAACAACAATACCAGTCTAGGGTATACCAAGCATGGGGAATCATCAAACTGAGCTGATAAAAAATATGTCTACACAAATCCAAGAGAAAAGAACTAGTCATGAAATCACTATGGAAAATGAAGCCACACTTCAAATGTTTGCAGCAGCAAAGCTAAAGTTATTTCTAAATCTACTTCTACATGCATAGGAAAATGTTATAACTGTAACAAGCATGGACACAAAGAACATGAATAGAGATCTAAGGTGAAAAAACCAAAGAAGGAATCCTACATGGAAAAATATTGTCCCACGTGAAAAATGCATGGCCACACATCTCATGAATGCAGGAAAAAGAAAAAGCAAGTATGGAAACAAAAGAACAAGAAACTACTTATAAACTGAGAAGAATCGGTAACTCATATGTTTGGGATTACAACAAATGGGTAAATTGCACTTCATGTGGTAGATATGGACACATAGCTGCAAACTGCATGAGGAAATGGATAAGAAGGTCTAAAAGCTGGACTAACTCTGGAATGGCATGCTTACACCATCATAAGGTTGGTCACCTAAGCAAGGACTACAAAGACAGAGTGACAGAGTCAAGCACTTTCGGTAATGTGAACACTATTGAAGATATTAGGAGAATGATAAATAAAATGTGGAGGAAAGCTTCAAGCAAAGATGATGCTGGACCAAGCACCACAATTGGTGACACCTCATCCAATGGATCTGGTGATATCACCACCCCCACCTAAAAAATACAAGTAAATACATAACTACACTATACAAAGCTATATTTTACATCAGTTCCAATATTGATTGATAATAAGCACAATTAGTATGAATGAAGATGCACTATGGTATTACTTGTATTCATTTTGTGAATCCAATATCATCGGTCAATACATACCGAGCATCGTCAGTATACATATAAAAACCAAGTTGTCAATATAAACCGAGCATCGTCGGTAAACATGAAAAAGACAATCAAGTCTTTGCTACATACCGATCACCATCAGTGAACATGTGAAAGTAAAACTAAGTTGTCACTTACCCCGAGCATCATTGTTATTGAGTGGTAGCTAAATCATTTAAAGCGACACTTAGGTTATTTTCTATAAATAGGGAAACAAAGAGCTCATTCATTCATGAAGTGAAAAGTGAATACAACAGAGTGAAGAAGAGCAACTGAAAGTGATGAGGTTGCAAATTGATTCACAACAGATTCAAAGGCAACTCCAAGAGATTCCTAGCACCTAGAGCGAAGATTAGGTAAGTACCAAGACTTACCGAGCACACATTCATTTACAGAGAAATCCCTAATTATATGAAAAATGGCAACCACATCATGGGTCACAAAGATCAACAACACAAAGGACAAGAAGGTCAACTTTATCAAGAACACAACCTATGAAGAGCCTAAGTATAAATTGTTCCTTGAGGTTGCTTCACAACCCGATGACAAAGGAGAATTCTCAAGCATCCCTCCTAGGGTTATTCTACTCGAAGATATCCGCGCATACATCCACTGAAAAATTGCAGAGATCTGAGATCTTGAGGTTAAGGAGGCTAACAAGAAGTTTTGCATAGATAGAAACCTTAAAGATGAACACAAACATATTGAGGTGAAAGGGTTAACAAAATCCCTAATGTTCCCGAAAGAGTTCAAGACCGAGTGGATTCGGATAGTACTCAACCGAGTACATGACAAAAAAATGTTTTCAGATGAACCAAAACCAATCACTAAGGATGTAATTCACACAGTAATAGGTTATCTAGTAACCAACAAGGCTAAAATCCTAAAAAATCCTTCTCGCCCTAAGATTGAAAAGTTAACAGGTGGAGTATGGGATGGCAGAGGTTTAAAATTTAATTCCATCAGTGACCCAGAGATGAAGTTCGATGCATGTGTACTTGGGTACAAAATATACCAAGCCAGCAGATTGAATAGTATAGCTTGTGGAGCAGTTGACACCGCTTATAAGATTGTGAAGAAAGGACTACAACTAGACTTATCTGAGCTGCTACTGAAGAAACTAGAGGAGAATATGAGAACAATTAGGTCAGTGAGATCTAATTCATGTAATTTTGTTTCACTCCTCATGTGCATATTTTTCTACTTTCAAAATTTCTTCCCATCTGTCAGTAATGTCAATTGGGACACAACCTGACCAATAACTATACAAATTAGTGAATTCATAAATTCACTAGGGGGTAATTTCGCATCTGTGATGGATGAATACTTCACTACCTTCAAGGACAAAATGCATAAGAGAATGAGGATTCTTGCACAACTGGTGGAAAAATACAAGGATGACATATGTTTTATAGTGGACACAGACACCACTTTAATCAAACCAACTGTACCAAGAATAACATGGTTGCCACCATTGGATTATGAGATAAACATAGATCAAGCCACAAATGCTATTGAACCCTTGCTAAATTAAGCAGTGGACAAATAATTGAGCAAATTATGAACATTTGAAGAAGCCAACTCTAGAATCAAAACTGGCCTAGTAGTGAAGAAAATTGACATGAAGAAAACAAAGATGGTGAAAACACTTGAGAAGAAATTGTCGATAAACGATGAGGAATTAGAATAAGATTTCACCAATGGACAATCACCTGTCAGTGAAGATGAAAAATTGAGTGACTCCGATTCAATTGATTTTGATGCACCACCAAAACAGAAACCAAGAACTACTTCTGCATAAAGAACTAGGAGTCAGACTACAAAATATGTAGATTCACCACCAGTTAAGAAAGGTACCTTAAGGACTTATCAGAAGACAAAGCCTCAAACTGGGAAATCAGCACCTAGGAAAAGAATGAGATATATTAGAGGAAAAGAGGATAAGGAAGATACTGAAAAGGATGAGAAAGAACAAGGACTCCAAGCTAAAAAGCTCAAAGTTCCTCATACTGTTGATGAAGTTTCTGAGTCAATAATCAACACCAGGAGCATATCACACCGAAAGATTAGACAATGGCTAACCTTATCTCCTGGAGATCATACTAAGATAGACGAAACCATAATTAAGGAAATGGTTTCATACAAGTATGTAACAATAAAATGCAACAAGTAAATGCCACAAGAGCTTTATGACAGAATATCATCAAGGTGGACTTATGCATTGCATACGGAGAGATAGATAAGGGAAATATCCCTAGTCAAACTCATGCCACCCAAGTCAATGGTTGAAGAGATTGATGAAACAATGAAAGAGAATTCAAAGAAATTTTTAGGTAAAATGAGAGCTTACAAAATACTAGAGGGCTGATTACAAGAGCTTTATAAAGAAAGAAATGAGACTTGGAATGAAATATTCAATGCCCCTAAGAAGGTACTGGCTCTTACCGAAAAACCTCACTATGAAGAGAAATAGGCCACACCAAGCATAGAACATATCTTCATCAATGACACCAAGGACATCAATCTAGTTGAATTGACAACACATGCAAGTAAGGTCATGCATGATGTACCTCAAATAATACAATCATTAGGGGATACAATAGAGATCACCATAAAGGATATAACTAACATTGATTCTGATGATGAGCCCAATAATGATGAAGATGTAACTGATACCACCGAGAAAGAAAAGGAAAATGATACAATGGATGTTGCACAGGTAAACGTACCAGGTCACATGCCATTATTGATACAAGCTATCAATATCATATTTGAAGAAAAGGAAAAGATATCTGAAGAAGAAGAAGAAGAAGAAGAAGAAGAAGAAGAAGGCTATATAGGGTTAGGGTTAGGGTGATATTTAGTGTTAGGATTAGGGTTAGGGTTAGAGTTAGAGTTAGAGTTAGGGTTAGGGTTAGGGTTAGGGTTAGGGTTAGGGTTAGGGTTAGGGATTAGAGTTAGTGTTAGGATAAGGTTGGGATTAGAGTTAGGGTTAGGGCTAGACTTAGGGTTAGGGTCAGGGTTAGGGTTAGGTTATGGTTATTTTTAGCGTTAGGGTTAGGGTTAGGGTGATTTTTAGTGTTAGGGTTAGGGTTAGGGTTAAGGTTAGGGTTAGAGTTAGAGTTAGATTTAGGGTTAGGGTTAGAGTTAGGGTTATTTTTAGAGTTAGAGTTAGAG
>MU227431.1:812323-824737 GCA_018584345.1 Thuja plicata
TAGAGAGAAATGCCATTGATACCCTTTGGATAAAGAGGATTGATACCACTTCTACCATCCTTTAAAAGACTGGTTTTAAAGTTAAACCTAAACTATGATGTCTTTGCGAGTTACATAGGCAAGGCCAACTATGATGAGCCCTCGAGGCATTAGGTCTATCCCTTAGGTCTTGTACTTTTGAGTTATTTCTTGATCTTGCCACCCCTTACCAATATTTTACATATTTTGCATCTGTTTACGAAACTAGTTTTCAATGCCTTATGAAATATAGTTGTAGGTAGTTATCTCTTATATAATGATGGAGGAGTCAAAGGTAATGATCAATGAGTTTTCTTCTATTATATCATGCATTAATAGAATTATTGTTTTGAATTTGAGCTCCGACATCATGCAATTTTATTTTTGTCAGTGTATGCTTGCTGCTGTTGTCCAAAGAGCCTGGACAAAAAGATGATCCCCGCCTATATGCATTCCTTGAAATCTCTGAGGGTGATCTCCAGCTTCATTTTCTTGTAGTCCCTCCTCGGGGACTTTAACCAGTGAGCATTGAGATGTTGCTGGACAACATGGGGGATCTTCTCAAACTACTTTAGTGACGTAGACAAGGAGATAAGAGTAGTGTTTCTGAACTGGGGGATCACTAGTCCTGAAGCAAAGGTGGTAGCATCAAGAGTAAGAATGGCCACTAGATAGTTGAATGGTAGGTAATCAGCAAGCAGGACAACCCAGGTGGGTGCATTGTAGTGCTTCACCAGTTGGAGGATAAGCTTCGGTGCTTGCATAGAGCAGGGGAAACAAGAAACCTTGATAATGCGACAGGCAGCCACATTCTTTGTCATGTCATCCCCGGCAGGTCATTGTTGGTACATTGTCCAGACAAGGCCCTGTAGGTTTGCCCATAGTCTGGACTCTGTGTCGGTGATATCTTGAAGTTTAGAATGCACTTTGGATCCCACAAGGACACCATCCCTCAGGTATTTGGATGTCAATGGGAGTTTGGCTAGCATTTTCTTGGCCTTTGTCTTTGTAGTCTCCCAAGTAGTGGTAGTTGGAAGTTCCAGACTTCCAAGAGGATTTGTTACTTCAGACATGATTTGTTGGATAATCTGCAACCTGGAAGACTTGACAACCGTTAATATATGTGATAAAGGATGAAACAATTTTATGGACTCTATAGAGTTCACCACGATTTCGCTCATGTTGTCAAAAGATATTAGCATGCATCAAATCCTGGAAATATAACAATTAATAACTTACATGGAATTTGATCGACACCAAAAGGCTCTGGGGATATTGCTTTATGCAACAAAAATGGGATGAAGGCCCAGGAATTCTCAGCAGCTGGAGTCCAGAGACACTAACCGTTATTGAAGTGATCAGACAATGAGCCGTACTGGGTTGACATGGATTGTCACATAGTCACACAATAAACAGTGTAATGACATTTAATGGTGACAGATGTGTTAACATGAATGAATTAAATGCCAAATGGGATGGTTTTGAATGTTCATGCATGGGGAACTTAATCCCACCATCAATTATGAAGTGACGGAGGAGAGACAAAATTACCATGGCTCAAACAAGCAAGGTGTCAAGATTGAAGTAGGCGGACACCAAGCAGGCGAGCTCAAAACTTGGGTTATACAATGTGGAGAGCGTGATGAGATTTCCATAGGAAGGGTCATCACAATAATGTACAAAAAAAATTCATAGGAGAAGCTGAAGAATGACAAAATTTACAAGAAACAACCTTATCCTATAGAGTATTTACAATTTACAAAGAATTTATGACAATCTACATAGAAATTACAAGAATTTATAGAATCTACAAGAGTGTACACTATTTATAGGAAGAAAAACATTGCAAGGAAGGTGGAAAACCTTCCTGCGGAGTCATCCCACCAACGGGAGGCAAGGACAAACCAAAAAGAGACTAAAAAAACAAAAACAAGGACAAAACCAAAAAGAAAGAATGAACAAAGTAAAAAGATTAAAAAAAAAAATCAAAACAAAAATAACCAGAAGAGAGCTGAGAGACCTACCTTGAAACCAGGAAATGTGGGAGTAGGAGCATGAGAGGTTCTCTACAAACTAGGAAGATTTCACAGACCACGAACACCTATAACCTTGCAGGGAAGCTGAAAATGCACACAAATGCGAATACCAACTTCATTTCAAAGCATTGTTAAATCTCCCAAAGAAACTCACATTTAATCACAAATTCACTCTAATTGCTCTTAATCGCTCTAGGTAATCTTGTTCATGGTAAATGTGAAATTTACAAGTGAATCTTAATTTATACCCCTAGGATAAAAACATATTTCTTCCTTCCGCAAGTACCGAGAAAGGAAAACCTCCAGACTCTGGGTCCGTCGATTCCATGCAACCATTCCCTCTAACAAAAGAGGAAGCATCGAAAAAGAATCTCGGGGCCCGGAATCTGACCGACACAAAGAAACAAAAAACTTGGGAACCAAGTCCCTAAGGAGGAGAAACCAAGAAGAAAATAAAAATGACCCCACAGAGGCAAATGCTAGAGGAAAACAAAAGAAAAAGGAATAAGGAAAAATCAAAAAAGGGGACCCAACATTTTGCGAACAAAATGTAGGTCGGGTATGCAAGGCATAACAAGGGGCTCTCTTGATATTTTAGAGTTTCTCTAGTAGAGATAAAGAGTCTAATTTATTTTCAGAGTATTTGTTGGATTCTGCAAGTCTATCCCATAAATTAATGGAGCCAATGGCTAGAGTTTTAAACCAATCCAGGGCTTTACCCTTGAGGGAGGCTGCCAACAACATGGTGGCCACATCTTCCTTGCTGATATGATGTATACTATAGATGGTATCCACATCTTTTATGTGATTACAAATTGTTATTTGGGTTTCACTTGTGAAAATATGTATACTTTTTAGTGTTTCTAGCAGTACATCATGGTGTTGGGCAAAATTTAATTGACTACCCTGATTAAATGGTACAAATGCAAATTTTCTTGCCATAATTGGGATCTATTTTTCCCATAAGATTTATTAGGATAGGGTCTTCTTGTTATTAACACAAATGGAGTTTCCAGATATGCTGTGAACAGAAACCTCTTTAGGTCAGTACTATGTAATCAACATATCAGCGATAACATAGTTTTTAAAAAGATGAACTTCTTTTGTTTCTCTATTGGGCGTGCCAGAACGGTTATTACACCAAATTTGCACCCTACTAGACTTGTAAGCCTAATGATCTTGTATAACATGGGAATCACTTCTAGGTTATGGGACTTTGGCTAACTGAAGTGAGACCTCCGGTTTCTAGGCCAGTTCCTCTTGGATAATCACCTATTTTTCTCTTTAACCTAGAAAAGTAAACTTGGGAGGAAAAGGGATAGAACGAGAACCTAAGGGAAATAAAGAAAAACTTAAACTCAAAGGTGATATGCTGAAAGTGACATGAATCAGAACACAATGGCTAAGAAATAGCATGAAATTCCTAAATCTAAATAAGAACAACCTCCTAAATAGGCTTGCATAAGTGTTTCATAGAGAGGTCTGAGATGAAAAGAGGTTATTTAGGGAAAGAAAAGATTTCACAAACAATAGCATATTCAATGGAATAGACACAGACTATGACCTGGAAATAGACATTCAATCCAATAAATAGGCATAGAAATGAGACAAAATGAGAGGGGATCAACAAAATCCACAAGATCATCTAAATCAATCATCCATAATAGTGGATAGAGATTGAGAAAGAAAGAAAACTTGAGATAACCCACAAATTTCTTCAATACTCAGACAATATATCATGCTTCAGAAAGAATCCCAAAAACATATGAAAACCTGAGGGTGGGAAAAATTCCATAGAAGGTCTTGTATAAGCCTTGAAAAAATAAGAATTACAGACACATGAAAAGCTTGAGGACAAAAAAAATGTCATAGAAAAATCTTACATAAGCTGAACCTCCTTTTCAAAAGAACAAAAAATAACTTATATAGAACCTCCCCTAGCACACAGGCTCGAGAGTCAATATATCTGATCAAATTATGACAGAATTAGGGATACAATATATTTTCTTTAAACAATATAGAAACCCTAAAATAGTTAAGTTTCATCATCATTGCACTCAGGAATAATATCGTAGAAGATCAGATATGCCTTGAAAATCTCTCATATTTCCATAAATTTGATCAGATAGTTCATCTCGATCCATCTACCCTATTTTCAAGTTGAAAATGTCACCACTGCCATGAAAACCCTAAGACTGATAAATTTGAATATTCAAATTTAAATATAAATGATCATAGGTGGTGCGTAAATACCCCATCGATAGCTCAGAATAAGACTTGATCTCTTGTTTAAAACATTACTAGAGATTCCTTATTTACCTTTATCTTTTCTTTAAGCTCAGATTTGATCTAGACATGTGGCACAATGTTGCAATGCCTTCAACATCAACTTCCTTCATCTTGGTCATTGAGGGAAAGCGCCAACCATTGGATATGTCTCTCATCTTATTCTTGCCTCTAACTTGCATCTGACTCATCTTTAACCTTGATCACTAAGTCAGTTTGTATCTCCAAGTCTCTAGATCTTTTCTTAACTCCTAAGTTTATCTGGAGATCTAGCTCTAGCCACAGGATCATCTCAGCATAAACAACTCACATTTTAACCTTGGCTAGTCCATTTAACTTTACTTGACTTGATCTTAACTTGGGTCTATCTGGATATCTTGAGATAAAGTAACTGCCAACTTGCTGAATGAATTCTCAACCTCAGAGTTTATTGCAAGACCTAGTGCCAGCCACAAGATCAAGATTTAATCTACGATCATCGTTGAATCTTTGAATAGAAATCAACTAGGCTTGATCTTTACTCGGGTTTATCTGGAGATTTAGAGAAAAACTGAGTCGCAGAATCCTTTCTTGACCCTTGAGTCTATTCTAAGATTAAGCGCTACCTACGAGATTAAAACATGATCAAAGATCTTCTATAAGTCTCCAAATCTTTCATGACATTTAATTTATATTGTGATATCTATCGCCAACCCTCTGATCAGAATAAGAACAAAACCTGATCAATGGCCTGCGCAAGGTCTCAAAAATAAAAGAGCATATTCCATTCCATTCTAAGATTCAGAGATAAACTTAAGAGGTTAAAGAAGACATGACTTAAAATATACTTAAGTGACTTGGAAAAGTAACTTGAAAAAAGAACGAGTCATAAAATATTTAGGGCTTTAGCATGAATTAGGTTTTCAAGACATGACCAAAGGCTTAAATCGGGCCTATAAATATTCAAAGAATGATGCAAAGACTAGAAAGCATGACATGAACCTTACAAGCTGGGCTCTACCCTTGTGGCAGCCTCATTTACTCCACTTTTAGCTAAAATTGGATAGGATGAGAAATTTGGGTAACAATTTTAGTTATTTTCCTCAACTTTTCCATGTTTAAATGTAGGGTACATTATTTACCTTTCATCAGTAAGACTTGATGACCATATGAATTAGATCTTTTGTTATTTTGATTGGCTTGTCTCCATCTAACCAAAAATGTTCATCGTATACTCAGCTCAAAACATATCTAATCCATTCCTCATTAAATATTTTAGGCATGAATACCATATGTTTCAAACCTTTCAGCTCTAAATACTTATTGTCATCCTTCAATAATTTATTGTCACACAACTCATCATAGTAAATCTTTTGTATTTCTGCATCACCCAATTCAACTATTTTTCTTCTAATAAATGTTCTTATGTCTTTAATCAACACTAACCTTTGTGGTAACAATGATAGGGCTCATTTGTTGTCTTTATCTACTGCCTTTAGTGGGCACAACTTTTACTCATGTGTTATGTCATCATTGATACTGATGACCACTAGAGTCTGAATATTTTCTGCCATCGTGTTTTGCAAACTAATCTTGTAAAATTACAACATTTGCTAAGACTTCTGATAGGGATTTCTTGTAACTATTCTAGTTAGGGCACAAAAATACTCGAGATCACTTTTGCAATGATTCTTACTGATAATTCTTCACAATAGATTTATCTAAGCTGTTTGGATACAACTCAAGCGATTGCTTTAGAAAAGCAGGGTTGCAAAGGAATAGCGTCAACATGTATTTATCAATTAAAAAGTGTCCAAACGACTATTATGATAATAAATTCTCTCAATAGTAACCTTTACTATAGATATTCATTCTTTCTATCTGATAACTAAACTTTTCACGGATAACTATATATCTTCAAAATGATAAACCAATAATGTCTAATACTAACTACTTTAGTATGAGTTTTACTACATATTTTTCATGATGATATAACATTCAATCATAACCTTTTATAAAGGTACAAATAGATTTAACAATTTATTTTAGGTCCCTAAGAAAACATTACTTGCTTAGTTTGATGATGAATCCTCCACACTTGGGTTGCAGGGTTATCTTTTTTCTCATTGGTTTCTTCCTTCTTGACCCATATCTTCTTCATGACATTCTTTACCTAATCTTTATTCACTATTTTTTTTTGTCTATTCTTTTCATTTCTATCTTGTCAGTGGCAATAGTTTTGTGCAATATGAGTGTACTTGTGACAAACAAAACATACCATTCTTTTTGATCTCCATGGTCCTGAATTTATTCTTGGATTTCTCATTTTAGAGTATTCAACTTTATGTCCATATTGAGTGCATGTGTAATAGTAACCTACAAAGCTCCCTTCTGATGATATGTTGTTTTCTCTTGATCTCCATTATTTTTCCTGATGTCCAAACTTATTACAATTGTAGCAAAATCCATGAAAATGTGTACCTCTTGAAGTGTTAACCGATGTGCTTCTACATACATTTGATGTATGACCAAACTTTCCATAGTTGTAGCATGTAGGTTTCGTACTATGTGTACTGATAGGCTCCTTTGGCTCTTGTGATTGATTGTCACTTACCGATATTGATGATTCACAGATTTGAAATTTGTTATCCCCAATATAACCTATGCCAGTTTTGTCTCTTGTTCTTCTCTAATTTTTCAATTGGCCATCCACCTTCTACATGCTTTGCTCAAACTTAGTGAGTCTTTCATTAACTTCTTTCTAGACTTTTAGATTGTTCTTCAAAGTTTCCACTTCTTTTCTTCGATTTTCATTCTCAGTAACTAGCAGTCTGTTTTTGTCATTTATACCATGTAGAAATTCATTCAGTGTGTTCTTTTTTTTTTAATCTCATAACAATAGCATCTTCGTCTCTGATAACATTTCTAAAGATTTTATTTTCCACTTTTAAGGTTTTTTTGGGCACCTTCTTTTGTTCGCATCTTTTCTAATACTTCACTCATTCTTATAGATTAACTTTCAAGTTCCTTTTGGGATTCAATTAGATCATCTTCCAGGGAAATCTTCATTTCCATAAATTCTTAAACTTCTGCACCAGCTTCTTCAATATTTGCACTATTTTTTGATAGCTCTTTAATGTTATCCAATGTTATCTGCAACTTTTCTGATAGTTACTTTATTTTGGTGAAAGAGTATCTCACCTTCTTCTTTAGATCTTCAACTTGTTCCAAAGCTTCATCTAAATATTCTTACATTTGCTTCTCTCTCTTATATCTCTCCATACTCCAAGATGTACTCACAAGATGTTAAAATTCCCTCTATAGAACTAAGCTTTGATATCTATTGTCAATTGGAAAGATTAGGTACTTAGAGGGGGGTGAATCAGTACTAACAAATTTCTACCTCTTTTACACTTTAATCAATTAAGCATCAACCAATAATAATATTAACCAATAGTTTTCATATCATAACCTATATGTTGTAACTTAAACATAAACTAAATAATAGTAATGTCAAATCATATACACGCATCCATAACACATAGATTTTGGTTATGCAGAAACCACTTGTTAGATGGAAAATTTGTGGTGGGGATGATACCCACAACCCTTCACTACAAATAAAATAAATTTCTAGTTAGGGCTTACAATATGTCACCTTCTAAGTGAATCACCCAATTAGGAGTGACCAATAAATTGTTAAGTGTATGAACAGTCCTATTAGGACTAGTATGCTAAGATATTTAGTCCCACCTATGCAGTGTTTACCCTATTAAAGGATTCTAAAAAAATCTCATACAATATGAACTTATCAATCCTCTTAGTGGCTACCCGATTAAGTGATTTACAATGCATACTAGAAATTGTTGGGATTCTTCAAAACATAGAAATGACATGTATACGCTTCCTTTAAAATCTTATTAGATCCCTTATTCTCTAAATCATTGTTCTTTCCTCTTCTCCACTTTTGATTCACTTGTCTACTCAATTATGTCTTTGTAACTTCTTCTCAACAACTATGTTTATGATCTGTACCTTAGGATTATTATCAATGAATCTCCTCTCGTCCTTCATTGTTGACTAATGATCTTAGGTTTAATAAAAAACTTAATCTTGATCAATCCATAAACCGTTTTCATGTTCTTCCTCTTGTTGGCTTCTGTGTGATTTTACTTACAACTGATATTTGTTGGATTCTGATAATTAACCTCCTTCTGATAATTCTTCCATCTGTCTGATAGGTATTCTGATAGCTATTACTTGGCTATTTGACATCAATCACAAAACTCATCATAATGCCAATGACTTCTAAAAATCTTCTCAATGATTTCCAAAAAGTATATGATAACACCAAGGATTGGCATAAAACATTATATGGAGCCCCTTGGGAAGATAAAATTACCCCGAAGAAGGAGATTGACATGTCCACTTTGAACTAGTTTATGGTATTGGCACTCTAGTCTCTCTCTTGCTCTAGAAGTAGCAGCATCTAAACTGTAATTTGTGATTGAAAATCAATATTTTAGGGACTCCATTGAAAAGAGGGTGATGTATTTGGATAAGCTAGAAGAAGAGAGAGAGAGAGATAAAATGGTGGACATAAATACAGAACACTAGGCGAGAGTCAAATTTTTTTTTGGTAAGGATGGCAAGGTCTCATAAATTTATGGAGAGTGACGAATTCTTGTTGTGGGATAATATAAAAGAACCAAAGGGATCACATGGAAAATTTGAGTAATTGTGGAAGGGAAATTTCAAATTTTAGAAGGTATTAAGCCCTAACTCTTTCTGGCTTTCTTATCTAGATGGTTCTATCATACCTCTGTCTTTCAAAGGGCCAGTTTTGAAATTGTTCAAATTCTAGGTTGTTTTGGTTCTCTTTTGTACATAATAATTTTTGGTGTGAGTCAGTTCAATTTTGGGTTTGTTTTGAGTTATTTGTCCTCATCTTTCTTAGTGTTTAACTATAGATTTTGTGTCCTCTATATTTTGTATAAAATCACTCTCAAGTCAGAGCCGATGTTAGCCCTCCTATATTACGTCACCATTTTTCCTTTTGGGGATCTTGTCATTTGATGAAATCCATGTTAATAAATAAAAAATAAACCAAGTGTCTTTTGAAATATGAGTCATGTCAAATCTGGTTCAAATGCAATTCCTTGTCATTGATTAATCCCAAGGTAGAATCTCTTTTAGTCCTTTTCATTAATTAAGTCTATATCTTTACAGCATCTCTTGGTATGTACTTAAGAAACCCAGTATCCAAAGATGGATAAACTTCCTTGTACATTGGAACCACATTGAAATACCTTGAACAACCTTTAATCAAGTTCATATATGTTCGAGTGAGTTTGGAGGGGTTCAAAGGTACTAAATGGTACAAAAATGATTGGCCCACCAGGTAGTCTTATCACATGCACGCATTCAAGAGATTTAAAAGTCAAAGTGTGGAAAAGAGAATCTAAACTCCAATGAACCACTTTGAACCAATGTTCAACAAGGTTCAATAAGGTTGAAAGAAGTCCTCAGTGATTCCAGATATGATAAAAAAATTCCAAGGAATTTCCCATGAATATTTTTCTTTTCCCTAGATGTGTTACGTACTCCACGCAATGATTAAAAAGGGGTAAGCTAGTGGTATGACAATAATCATGATTTTCCAAGGTGGTGGAAGTGATGTGTCTAATATTAATTGACATGCCGCAAAAAAATCAAATTAGAATCTTTCTCCATGAATGGGAAATATAGAAATTAATAGTAAGATTTTCTATACCATGATTGTTTAAAAGGGGTTAATGAAATAAATTATGAAAACTTGTTACTTTTGAGAGTGGAGATGCGAAGGTAAAAATAACAATGTGAAGAGACTTTTCAAGTATCCTCAGTTTCTAGGTAAACCGAAACCCAAGATGTCAACTCCTTGCAGAGCCCCTACAAAACCTATCATAGTCTACCTTGTAGTACCTATAACTACATCCAGAACTAAGGCTAAAAAGAAAAGGGAAATGTCCATCCATGAGGTGATTTACATCAAAATAGAGAAAGAAAAATACCAAGGCTTGACCCTTCCAACTATGGAGTCAGAGAAAAAGGAAGACATACTAGATTTAGGTGGTTCAAATTTGGAGATTGTGCATACCCCCACAAAACCTGTTAGTGCCAAAGTTATAACAAATACCACACCATAATGGCTCATAACATCCATGAACAAGGAGTGCAATATAGTCCTTATTTCCATACCTATAGGAGATATGGTCAACAAGTATGAAACAAAAACCCCTAAATTCAAAAGTTAAAAACCACGGTAAGGTTAGATTTTGATTCTAAGACTCACAAATGGGTCACTAAATTTTCCATACCTAAGGCTAAAGAAGAAGTTCAAGATCCCAATGTTGATGATTTCAAGGTGGCAAAGGTAGATTTGGGGGTAGTGAAGAGTGAGGCAAACAACCATCATTTTGAAGTTTCAGCCACGCGCATCCTAATCCACTCATGGAAGGATAGTAAAGACAAGAAGGAACTAAAAAAATCATTAAAACCATTGTAGAATATATTGATTCTTTCAAAAATCTTGGACCTCAGCCCCTACTAGAAGCTTGTCAATCATTTGATCGCATTTCTCCTTTGATTTAGAAGTTTTTGAATCAAATTCAGAGAGTGAAGACATTGGTGGTAGGATTTAATGAATGGGTCAATGGAGTGCTCAAAGAAGGAGGCAAGTTAATTTGAGAGTCCACATTAGTGTTTGATGGTATTCATGCCCTAATAGATGAACTTCAGACATAGGCTCAGGTGTGGGAAACCTATGATTCTAAGTGGGTAGTTGTCTCTATATAGATTCAAGAAATATAAAAATATGGTGTCCCAAAATATATGTCAGAAAAACCTTTGAAATTAGTCGTCGAGTGTTTACTCTTTTCCTTGAAGAAGAATATAGAATAGAAAAAAGTTGTATTTAAGGAAACAAAATTAGAAGTTGAGAAAATGGAGAAAGAATTACTGGATTTGAGTGAAATCATAAAAATGATATAAGGGGCATCAATGCCTCCTACATTTGGTATGAAAACAAGGTTGAACATGGCAAGAACAAAGTCTATGCTTTATCTTTGTTTTCATAGACTTTGTTCTTGCCATGCTTTATGAAAAAAGGAAGGGAAAGTGTGATGGTGGTAAAAAACATCCCCTAAGGAGGGATAAACATCCATTTTAAGATGATACATTAAGCCCCAAATTTAGTGGAAGTATGGAAATCAAAAATTCTTTCGGTAAAGTTAGAAGAAAGACTCTAGTGGATCACAACAAGATAGAACATCACTAAGTCAAGGACATAAGTCCTTAGACCAAGGATTCTAACTCAACATATATGCATAAAAGATATGAAAAATAAAGAGCAATCAATCATATAAACATACATGACTACATAAGCAGGACAAAAGAAACACTACAGATAGCATATCTTCATGATCTCATCCTACTAGCGTGAAAGCAAAAAAGAGAGAAAAGAGATAGTGATTACCTCACCTAGTAAGATGCCCACCTTACTATGAATCACCAAGGAGGGAGATCCCAATAGGTTCACCCATAAACTGTGCTTGTAATTATAATGTGTCTTCTGACAGCTTTTGAAAATATCCATAGATCCACATTCTTGTATCACTATGACTATAAAATGTGTGTCATTTCAAGATTTAGCAACTTATGTGCATTACCTTCCAAGGATTTAGCACATTGAAAATTTAAAATGGTGTGTATCTCTTTAGAATTTAGCAACTTATGTTCATAACCTTCCGAGGATTTAGCAAAAATAAAAGTAAAGATGCGTGTCCCTTCAGGATTTAGCAACTTATGTGCATTATCTTCTGAGGATTTAGTGAAAATAAAAAATAAAAATGTGTGTCCCTTCAGGATTTAGAAACTTATGTGCATTACCTTTCAAGGATTTAGCATGCTATAAATGTAAACTAATGCAAACTATAGTACAAGGGAGACCCTATATATGCCCCCCTCCTTATCATGACTACCCACTAGGCAAGATAAGGAAGAGAAAAGAGGATACCTACTTCACAAGGTAAGGAGATATCCAACTTAACAACAA
>MU227431.1:840674-853410 GCA_018584345.1 Thuja plicata
TGGTCACATTATGCTTAAGCAAGGGAGCGGAATGAACACTTGCAGAGCAGAGATGGGGTATGCCATCTCTAGGAAATGCTGGAAAATGGGTGTCACCACTCAAGCGGTCATCACTGCTCTCAAAATTGCAGTGAAGGAGTTGAAAGGAATAACAAGGATCGAAGCTCTGGTTCTCCCAGAGAATGTGGCATCCGCAAGAGTTCTGGAGAAGGCAAGGTTTATCAAGGAGGGACTTCTACGTAACTATGTGTATCTTAAGTGAAGCCTCAGGGACTGCCCGCTCTTTAGCTTTGTCGTTGCCGCAGCTACCAATTAATATCTTTTTCAGGTCATTATAATCTAATGTAAGCTTACTGTGTCTCTGATATCTTCACTAGACAGTTAAGTGTTGTAGGATAATAAAAGATTGTATAAGGGAAGGTATATTATAGTAGTGTAGGGTTTTGGTTCAATTAGAAGGAATGCTTCAGCTTTGGCGATGTCTCACCTTCTAATTGAACATTACCATTGCCTACAGCAAGTGTACTCTGTGCCTATCATATACGCTCTTACTATGCTATTCAGGTTCAATGGACTATTCAGGAAAATAAATTACGGTAATGTAGTTAGCAGTTCTACGTTGAATGAAGTCTATTATTCAAATGTCTTGTATATTATATGCCAATATTTACCCCAATAAGTTGGTAAAGGATTTGAAGTCTATTAGTTGCAGTTGAAGATGATGGTGCTCATGATAAAGAAAACTCTAAGTTATGTGGGAGATGATTGAACAGAAAAAACGTATTTTATTTAAAAATGGATCAGTATTTGTCCACATCTTTAATAAATCTCAAGGAATTCCTTCATTTACTAGTGCTTGAACTCAATATGGTGGCTATAACTCATGTAATCAACATAATTTATTCTATCTATAACAAGATGTCAAACCTCCTAAATGGAATTATACGACGTTCTAGTATATTATTCTAGCTGTTAAATATGCGAGCTTCTAGGAATATTCTATGAATAATATGTTAATTGTATATGGCATATATGAGGGTCTAAAAACAATACTATTATAGAATAGTTTAAATGGATAAATATTTACACTAGTTAGATTTATCAAGGATGTCAGAAATGGTCACACATCTTTGTGGGCCTCTACTGAATTTGAGTACCTTATAAGGTGTGTTCTTAGGGGAATAAGATAACTAGTACCCAGGTTAATTTGTAAATACAAGTAAATTGTAGCTTATTAATAGACAATGGTGATGCAATCTCTTTCTTTGATAATAATTATCAAAATATATATTTAAGAATGTAAATCATAATTAGGTTCATATATTTGATTTTAAGAACAATTTGACTACACCAAATAGGAAGTATACAACTATGCATGATCCACATATGAAACATAAGATTATTATTGGAACTCTAAGCAACCACATCAAGAACACCATTTCATATGATGAGTAGTGGTCTAAAAATTCTTTTTAAGGATAAAGAGAGTCATGGACATCATTTTTCGCTAATTCTTTCTTTAAAGTTTAGTAAACTACATAGGAAAAATTAGTTGATAAGAATTGTGAAGCTCTAAAAATGTATATTTAACAGGATAAATGATGATGATATAGATGCTTTGTTGTTTTAAACAAATTGAACTCTAGTGATCAATAGATGACACTTAATATTATTATTTATCCTCTACATCAAGAATAAATTCATAGAACTGGGGTGCATGGTGTATAGATTCTTGTTCTATGATTAAGATAGTTAAGAATTGTTTTTGAATAAGTGATTCTATAAGGTCTATAAAACTATATATGATGTTTTCTTAAATATTTTATTCATAATGATCATATAAATTTCTAGTCTTAGATCCTCTGTGATATATTAAGATTCATGCAATATCCAAGGGTTAGAACCACCTAGTACATAGTTCAGTTCTAACATGTTATATAATTAGACCAATACCTTTGTATCTATATTTAATAGTGTCTTCTTCTTACTATCAAACCTAAGCACTAAATAAATTAAGATCTCATGATTCCCTTGAAAAGTAGCATGGTATGCAATAAGCAAGAAATTTATAATAAAATTGAGAACGTGTTCTAATGAAAATGACTTGTTTATAGTTGCAAAAAATATAATCAAGCTAATATCTATAAAAAAATATTGAATGAGATTAAGAACTATAGACAAGTCCTTAAAGTTTCATGTGTTAATGAATAGTATTAGCAAGTCGCTTCTTCAATATATATAATTTCTTTCTTCTCCAATACATACCATGGTTCTACATGCCCTTTAATGTCATTAAACATTAGTTATATATTTTTAAAGAGTAATTTCTTAATGTAAACTATTCATAAATGTCAATAGAGCATCTCCTTGTAATACATAAAATATTGTAGTCTTTTTCTTGTCATTTTAGGCATCAATAGCCTTAACATAACTTGAGATATTTATAATAGTTGTAATATCCAAATAAATTTTTTTGATGCCTAATTATGCCAAAAAAATGCCTTAAAACTATTTCACATTTATCTTCATGAAGTCTAAATCCTATTTGAATTCTTGAAGTCAGTAGATAATCCTAGAATAATTCCTCATCAATTATATGATATGATAAGAAAAGGTGATAGAATTTAATGGTGATGAAACAATGATCAAGCAAACCGAACTTGATGACAATAGGATACTAAGACCCTATTTGAGTGATTGCAATAATATGACTAGATAAAAGACAAAAAATGGTATCTTAGAATGTGATCTTATTTAGTGGAAACTCTATGGAAGTTGTCTATGTCATAGAAATGAAAAAATAGGAAATTCCCCAAAAAACAAAAACAAGATCAACCAAAAATGAAACAAGATTCCATGGAAACCAAATTATATCCTGAAAGTGAAAGGATAGGCACCAAAAATGAGACTTATCAAGAATTGTTTTTCAGGAAATGAGCTTTTAAACAGATAATATGAAGTTTCGTTACCAGAAATGAATAAATAATGACAGGAAACAAAATTAGAAAACCAGAAATGAGATTAAAAAATGAGAAATGAGACTATTTGAATAGAAAACAATTTTTTAAAACTCTGTGTTTGTAGCCTGTTAATTGTAAGCAATTTTTAATGTTTCAGGTGTGTTTGAGAGGTAAATTCTTGAAGTGATAGTGGCACAAACATGCAAAAAAAATATAAGCACTTTTCTTGGTCTTTAAGGCTAACAATGAGTGTATGTTTTTTTGAGATGTCTATGGGTATTGATACAAATGAATACAAGATCAAACAAACTTAACCCTAAGGAGTCGGCTGAGTACTCAAAATATTTGCCCGCAACTTGGTATCCCGCAAGAGCTATGCACAATACAATCAAAGGAGACTGCGCAATGAGACCTCCAATGGTGTATTATTTTCTTTAAAATACTCAGGGACTAGATATGGTGGGTTTCTTTAGGAGAGATTCTTCCCTCTCCTTGCACATATATTATGACACTTTCAGAGGCAAACTAGGTAAATTGCTGCTTTGAAGAGTCTAGTAAGTGCATCCATTCAAAGATATCTAATTTATCATATAAGGCCTCATGGTAGCATAAATTTTATTTAGGTCCTATACACCCCAAATGAGACCAGGCATAAGATATTATTTCTCTTAGAGACTATAATCTCAAGAAGGTATTTGATGATAGTTTGTTAGAAGAGGTTTGTTTTTCCTTGTTCCCACTCAAGTCCTTCTCGTGACAACTACAGGTTGAGATTTTTGATTGTCTTCAAGAGACAAGAGCATTTTCTCCTTCCATAGTTTCTTCTCCCAAGCATGCCAAGCATTTTTTAATTTATGAAATATTCCTTGCCAATCAAGGATTGAATAGGTCAAGGTTTTTTATTATCTTAAAGAGACAAGAACATACTCACCTACTACTCGATGAATCAATAATAAATTATCCTTTTAATTAAGCTAGGTAACTATGAAAAGATGCTAATAGAAAACATGATGTTTTCTTGAAGATGACTAGGAAACCAGCATAACATATTTCATTAGTATTTTTTGAGTTTGATTTGATCTTCTATAATCGATCTACAAAAACTTGTTAAATTATTTAATATGCATGCTAAATTCAGATCTGAACACAAAAAGGTTAATGGATTACAGGTTAGATTTCAAATCTAGAATGAAAACTTAAAGGTTCTGCCAATTTACCCCCAAAATAAATAAATGTTCACTAAAGATGAAGTATTTACCAGAAATGAAGTAAATATTACCGAGGAGAACACGGTTTACTAGAAATAAAAAATGTCACCATAAATGAATGAGGATTCATCGAAAATGCAAGAGTTCCTAGAAATGAAAAATGATTTTTAAAGGATGAGACTACACTACAATATGTTCTTCCTAGAAATGAAGAAATAGAACGATAAACAAAATAATGAAAACTGGAAATGACCTTCTATGACCAGAAACAAAGGAAGATTCACCAAAACTGAAGGATGAATTTTGGAATTGAAACTCTTCTATAACCTACAAGCACAATTTTATAAAAAATGATGAAAATCAGGGCCTAGAGCCCCACGGTGGGTGCCAAAAATGTGTGTGTATATATTATACTAGAAAATAACCTTCAACACCTTTGATAAAGTATTTTATACATTTTTAGTGTTATGAAATTAATCAAAGCAAATAATTGAAGTTGAATTATTTCCTTCTAGGCATGAAGACACTCATGAAATGAACCATTTAACTAAAATGAATCTAATTCGATGAAATTTTGATCTAAAATGGATGCAATTGAGCTATGATGTAAGCTAATTGATTAGATTATGCATCTACATGATGGACTAAGCTAAGAATAGAGATGAATTTAGATTTAAAAAGATGAACTACTAAAATGGTCTCAACATACAATAGCTATGAATGATCAACTTGAATTAAAATTAGAATTATCAAGTTTCAAATGAGAATGGGATCCATATTTCCTTGATTGATATTGGTTTTACAGACTCTCTTGCAGGGAAAGTTTCAAATATAAACTACGTGGTTGAAATTAAATTTGAGATGTGTGCATGGTATTAAAACTTGAGCAATCCGTGTCCCTCAATTTGATTGTTGGATGTGTTAAATTTTGAGACATGTGGAGAGAATATTAAGGATTTAATTAAATCCAATTAATTAATATCTTTAGCCATGCATATTTTTAATTTTGATTTAATTAAATGGCTTAGGACATTAACTGATGCTTTCTCTTTGATTCTCAGCCTTTTATGTTTGATTATTTGATGACCAATTTTTGATTGAATTATGTAACTAAATTGATTAAATTCACTCACACAATTAGGATTGAGGTCTGATTTGATATCTTGATTAGGACCTAGGGTAATTCATTTGAGATTTTTGTCTATGATATCTTGATTAGGACCTAGAACACAATTATATTTTTTTGGGTGCATAGGCATTTTGACTTAGGTAGTTGTAAATAGTTCTCAATAGTTATTTCTTTCCTACATTATTAATCATGCTAGGTGGTTAACTTCTAACTACTCCCTACCTATGCTTCCATCTTATTAGGAGAGATGGTGTCATCCTATAATCTAATATCTCATGCTCTTTCCTTTATAGGTATAGTACATTGTAGATTTAATCTCAATACATTCATCCATTGGGGAAATATTATTTGTCACCATGTTGAAGGTTTGTTAGTCTTTGTAGGTCTTGGTAATTCGATCATACCTAAAAAGAATGCCTGGGAACTGATTGTGCTAGGATGAAAATAAATAAATAAAATATTCCTTATATAGGGTTCTTAAGGTATTTTTAGTTTTAGAAAAACTTCCAATGGCCATATACAAAAGCAAGTTCAGGTTTCAAAAGTGCAAGACTGACACTAACAATAGATCAAGTTTTGAGTACTTTTAGTTGATTGTCCATATGGAATATAGAGCTAAAATAGGTCCCATGTACCCAAAAGGATTAAAGGTGCTAAAAATGGGCAATGGTAGCGAAAAGGTTCTATGGTGCCTAGGTTTGAATAGAGGCCAACAAAAATAAATCCTCTAAAAAAGGATTCATTGGTTTTATTCCTTGTAATCCGTAACGAAAGCCTAATTTGATTATTTGACAATAGTATGATAGAATAAGGCCCAAATAAGCTTAAAATGACATAGGAAAAGGAACTTTAAAGGAAGGGCCCAAAAAGGAGAATGAAATTGGAAATGGACTATAATTTATGACACTACAATAAGATATATGTGTAGAGGAATGACTAAATACTAATTTTACATAAGAACATATCATTCTAACATATCATTGTAGCAGGAATGCAGTCAACCTTAGATGGAAATTTTATGGCTACCAAAAGAGTGACAAGGGGATCTAAGGGGTCTCCTTGTCAGCAATGAAGATAGCTTAATACAATGTCAGAGGTATGAATGCCTCTGACAAAAGATGTAGAATCAAGAAGGAGATGGATTCTATGAGGAATGACATCATTTTGGTGCAAGAAACAAAGATGTCACAAGAAAATTATGACAAAACATTAGGAGAATGGACCAAGTGGAATTCTATTCACATGCAGGGTAATGGAGCTTTAGGTGGCATGACTATTTTATGGGATCCTAAAATAGTGCAAGGACAGCTCATTGATCAAAATGACAATTGCCCAATTGTGACAATCAAGGTTTTTTATTTATCCTTTATCTGGATTAACGTCTATGGCCCCACGACAACCCATGATAAGTAGACAGTTTTGTTGAATCTAACATGCAGCATCCAAGCTCAAGCTAACCAACATATCATTATGGGTGGAGACTTTAATACTATCCTTAAAGCTTTAGAAAATATTGGAGGCATCTGCCCCCCCCCCATGAAAACAATACAAGATTTCACTCTATTTCTTGAGGATAATAACTTGATGGTTATTGAACCAAAAAATGGCTCTTTCACTTGGACGAACAAAAGAGCACACTTCTCCCATATTGCAGTAAGATTGGATAGGTTCTTAATATCCCAGGACTAGAATCTAACAACTTTTACCTTCTAATAAAAAATCATGGCCAAGCCTGGATCATATCACTTCCCAATTTCTCTTCATATTCAAGCTCCCATGATCACAAAGGGGTTCAATCATCAGCCGACCTTTAAATTTGAGAAAATTTGTCTTTGACATCCGTGTTTCTTACCTTTAATTCAACAATGGTGGATTAGTGCACCTAGGTGTGAAGGATCCAAAATACATCAGTTTGCAGCAAGTTGAAACACATCAAAAAATGGAATGAGCAGACATTTAGAAATATTTTCAACGAAAAAGAGATTGTTCTTTAGCAGCTGGCAGATATTCTTGACAAGATAATTAATCAGGGTATGGATAAGGATAAATATGAGAAATGGAAACATCTTCAACAAGTATGGTTAAAAGTATATTGCTGCCAAAAGTCTCAAGAATTATGGTTAAAAGAGGGGGACAATAACACACAATACTTTCATGCCTCGGGACAACAGAGAAGAGAAGTAAACCAAATCTTTGTCATTAACAAAATAGATAATGGTACAGCAGTATCTGATGCTCAAGGGATTCAAAATGAAGGGGTTAGATTGTTCAAAAATTTACTTGCACCGGCAAACTTACCAATACCAACAGATCAGCAATTGCAAGACATTCTCTAAGGCATCCCCTCAATTATCACATAAGCAAATAACAAAACATTAATGGCCCCCTTCACATTTAAAGAAATCAAAAAAGTAGTATTTTCTTTGCCCCCAGACAAGTCACCTGGACCAGATGGATTCACAGATTTATTATTTCAAGAGTGTTGGGATTTGATCGGATGGGAATTACTTGGTTTTATTGAAGATTCAAGGAAAATCAGTGGTATGTTAAAATACTTTAACACTACCAACATTTCCATTATCCCTAACATCAAAGAGCCAAAAAAAATTTCATATTTCAAACCAATTTCGCTATGCAACACAATATACAAGATTATAACAAAGGAAAGCTACTTGAGAATGCAGTATCTGATCCCAAAATTAGTCTCTCAAGAACAAGGTGGCTTTGTCCTGGGAAGAGATACTAGATGGAGGGTGCTCTGGTGGTACATGTGGTCCTACATTCAATTCACACAAGCAAGTCATCAAACTTTGTCATCAACATTGATATGATGAAAGTATATGATAGGGTAGGTTGGACCTTCCTTTCCAAAGTACTAAAATAGTTTGGGTTTGCAGATGGCTGGTGCAAATGGGTCAAAGCTTGTATTTTAGGTGTGTGGTTTTTAGTGATAATAAATGGTGTTCCAGTGGGTTTTTTTCTTTGACTCAAGGGATCAAACAAGGTGATCCTTTATCCTTGGTTTCATTCATACTAATACCATAAGCCTTTAGCAGATAAATCCATATTAAACACACACTTGGACACTGGGAAGGCACAAAAATAGGGGATTCAGAATTAGTGATAACTCATTATTTATTCATGGATGATACTTTGTTATTTGGAGCGTAAAATTATAAGGAGGAAATACAGATTAAACAAACTCTGGACTTGAACACTGAAGTATCTGGCCCAAAAGTCAATGCACAAAAGTCCAAAATATTTTTTCTTAATACCAGTAAGATATTACAGCTAAGTCTTTGGGGTTCACAATTGAATTTCTACCCTCAGTGTACCTTGGCATCCCCTATTTTATGGGAGCAAATAAAAGTTCATATTGGATGCCTATCATTGATAGAATCAAATCTAGAACTATGGACTGGAAAGTGAGATGGTTATCATTAGCAGGGAAAATCCTACTCATCAAAATAGTACTGGCTTCTATCCCTAATTATTATATTTTAGTATTAAAGGCTCCTCCTTCAGTGTTCCACATAATCCAAAAGATGCTCCAAGAATTTCTATGGTCAACCAATATAAATGGTGCAAAGAAAATCCCTCTTGCTTCCTTGAAAGATATGGAGCAGGTGAAATCTTTGGGCAGGGCGGCCATACATGACTTGGAAAATAGAAACAAAGCCTTCGGGGGTAAATTAGTTTGGCAAATGTATCTCAAATCAGATAACAAGTGGTGCTAAATAATGTAGCATAAGTACTTAGACAATACTTTCCCTTCAAGAATACTCACCATTAGAGACCCCCCAAAAGAATCAGCCATATGTGAATTTATGATGGCCTCGAGAGATATTATTACCCAATACATTGCCTGGGAGGTAAACAATAGAGACAGAGTTAAGTTTTGGAGAGACTCCTGGAATGGCTCTCCTCCCTTATCCCAATCAGCAACATAGGATGACATGGTGGTTTCTGCAGAAACATATTGGGGATTATATTTGGTTGATTATGTATCTACAGTATGCATGTTTTCCAACAAAGTTATTTGGAAAGATCAAGAGGAGCTTCCAATTCCACCATTGGATAGAAATAGATTAACACAAATCCTTCAAGCCAAAGAGTTCCTCCTGTCAAGAAAAGAGGACAGATTAGTGTGGGCTCTTGCTAAAAATGGATGATACAATGTCAAATATGGATACAGGATTATCCAACAACAAAAATCAAACAAAGCTCCTTGTTGTGCATTTTCTTTTTGCTAGATCCAGGTAACACTCCCAAAGGCATGATGTTTTTCTTGGATAGCTTTAAGAAAAATAGCTAAATTACTAGTGATCGACTAACTAAGTTCCACATTTCCCAACCATTAAAGTTCTTATTATGTGATCAAGACTTCGAAGATGTGGATCACCTCTTCTTAAAATGCCATTTTGCACACCAATGCTGGATGCATGTTCTTGGAAAACTAAATTACCTCACCCCCCTTTTGAATACGTTATGGGATCTTTTTCAAGCATGACCAGAGCTATACTCTAAATCACTTTTCTCTATTTTTTTGAAATGTATCTCGGCTTTAGTTATATGGGCTTTATGGTGGGAATGCAACAAGAGAATCTTCTGGTAGAATCCCTTCCCAGTAGAAACAGTTCTGATTAGCATTGAAAACTCCATATCCAAAGTAGTCAATGCTAGTCATGCTAGAGTCAAATGTAACCTAGTACTAACAAGACGGGATAGCTCTATTATCCGAGAGTGGAAAGGAATACATGTTCTTATTGGATGGGAGAATCATGATCAAGCTAGCCAAACTCAATGCATGGATTCTATCTACTGGATTCCTCCTCAACCTAAATCTATTAAAATCAACTTCGATCTAGTGCCTTGAGAGGAAACCCTATCCAGTCATTGATAGGTGTCTGCATTAGACATCACCATGGAGAAGTCTTGGCTATAAAGGCATCCCCAATGCCTCTAGGAACTAACAATATAGCAGAAGAACATGCCCTATTTACTGGACTTGTCTTGACGAAAAGAGGTGGGTTTGACATTATACATCTAGAAGAAGACTCTATGTTAATTATAAGTGCATGCATTAAAAGGGAGCCACATAATTGGAAATTAAGGTATACTCTTCAACAAATTTGGAAGCTTTTAGACACATTTACAACCCTATACAAATCCCACACCCTGCGAGAAGGAAATGTTGTTGTAGATTATCTTTCCAACTTGGGATGTGATAGCCTTAAGCACGAGGACATAAACCCATGGGACTTCATAAATATAGACATCGAAATGCAAAGGCTGGTAGCAATTGACATGGATCCTCATAAGGATGAAGGAAGATATTAGTATGATGCCAAATCTATGATATAATCTTACACGACAATGAGGCACCTAAAAACCTCCGATGATGATTGCTTCACAGGGTGATCCCAGACAGGAAAATAGAATCTGATGGTCATTATTAATCCACACTATGCAAAATAACTTGCATTTGTATATGGCCAAGAAGATTTGTCACATGGCTTTAAAACAAGCCTAACTCATTTTTCATGCGAGGAAACAAAATATGCAAAGACATAATGCTTCCAATGTGATCTTTGGATACGCGGTGACCTCACAATGGTATTTGATAGTGTATTCAATCTTAGTGATCTTGAAATTAAATGCTATAGTGTGCAAAGGATTTAACTCGGGGATAGGACATGATTTTTCTGTATGTAAGTGATCACATGGGCTTTGCAACATGTCTTGCCATAACTATTACTTAAAAGGGGAAAAATTATATATGCGGAGCTCAACATAGAGCAGAAAATGGCTCCATTTTATCTGATGGCACTATTTATAGATGTGTATCCAAGATGTGACTCATGTAGACTTCTACATGATGAACTACTTCCATGGAATTACAGAATCTTCCTCATTCCTAGTGAAACAGAGGTACACCTCCCTGCTAGGGTTGATGACTTCCAATTAGATGCAGTATTTTTATGCCACACATCGATGATACGCAGAGCCATCTGTAGGGTAATTGGTGAGCATATCCTTGTGCCAAGATCCAAGAAGATCTTATTCCCATCCCAAATTGTTTCAGTTTTCTTATCCAACTCCATGGATTTTCTCCAGTCCATGGACTTACTGATGCTTATAGCCAACAAGGTAATATGGCCACAGTATATTAGGGATAATCGACTTACACTTGAAATTATTAAGTATAATTTGAGGTGTGGATGTGCCTTAGTGGGTGGATTGTTCTGCTGACACCAACTACTAGCTATGCATGAATGTATGCTGGTGTATGACAGCATCAAGAAGACGTTGGAGAAACAAAGCTTTCACTCTCTGAAGAATACATTGTAGGTTGTGGGTATGGTGTTGGAAAAGGAACTCGAGGCAAACATCAAACACACAGTATATGCCATGCTTGACATCTTGGGTTTCCCCAATATCTCTTTGAGGACATTCGTCCATGCTTCGGATCATGCAATCAAAATAGAGACTTCTACAATTCCAACCAATGTGTCAAATCTCAATCTGTTGTCTGTTTTGGGACCACATCCAAATAAGGGATATTTTTGTCGGGGGTTTTGCAAGAGTAGAGTGTACATGAAATGGATGTATAGGGTACTGATGTTCCCATTTCTCTCCTAGTAGGTTGGGGAAATGCTTGGGGTATTGATCACTGGAATATGGTTCCCCTGCAAACTGAATCAGAAGCCATGGAAGAATATTTTCAGTATGATGGATCCTATTTTTTTGGATGAAATTTTGGCATGTATTTGGCCATAAAAATTAGCATGTAAATCCATTTTTGGGTATTTGACAAATATTTTCGAACTAGAGAGCTTAAATGTTTATCAGAGCTTAGCTCATCTCAATTTTGTAATGGACTCATATAGGATTTTATATTATGCAAAAATACTTGTAATAGGCTATGATTTTGGGTTTTCTTTACTAATTCTTTCCCAGATGAGCCTTCGAATAAGTTTATAAACTAATAAATATATATAGTGGCTAGTCCACTCTTGTTAAAAAAAAAAAAAACTATATAAATATGTTAAAATAAATGTTTAACCCATGCCAACATTATATCATTAAATTTTAAGCATGTCCTTTAGTTAGGAGTTATTTAATCTTCCTACCTTCTTTTAAAGTACAAAGAGTATTATTAACTTGTAGAATCGATATGTAAGAATTTAAGCATAATAGATTTAATTATAACCTTACATGCATAGCTAAATTCTAGTGCACAATAACATATTCTCTAGGATATCTATATATCTGTTGATTAATTTTGGGGAACTCAATCTTTTTGTGTCTCTTAAATTAATATTAAGATTATGAATATCACTTAAAGGATGATCTCAATATGACCAATAAAAATTAGATTTGACTTGGATTACCTTTTACTTTTACAAGATTTCCACATCTACTAGACCCCTTCATAG
>MU227431.1:871292-881441 GCA_018584345.1 Thuja plicata
TCACAATTGAGTATGAACATCTATTTATACTAATCTAGGCTCAATTCTTGATTCATGCATTTACACGTTAACTCTAGATTCAAGATATACAACTTGATCTTGATCTGTAGTTAGATATGATTTAGATTCATTAGGATGCTTTAAAGCATGCATGACCATCTAATCTGATTTAAAATAGAAATAAAACTCTATAAATAGATTTACATTGCTTTAATCGACGTGTAAAACTCAGATCCACAATTTGCAGGTTCTTCATCTCTCTATCAATTTTGATGGTCAGTTTTCTTGATTTTCGGTGTTCCTTTCTCTAAACATGTCATTGGGTATGCTTGTCTGTTCCTGTCGGGTTGATTCTGGAAACTGTGTTGTCGATAATTCTTGTGTTTTCCGGTAATGCTTGCGTTTTCCGATAATGCTTATGTTTTTCGGTAATGCTTATGTTCATCAATGAAGCTTTTCATATTTATACTTAGCATTTTTTTCTCAAAATTCTTTTTCTTTCGGGTATGCTTGCATTTCACCGGTACTGCTTGTGTTCGGCCGGTGATGCCTACTGTCTGCCGGTAATGCTTTCTGACTGTGTTTTTCCTCTGAGTATACTAATGGCAAAATAATGTCTTCAATATTTTATTGCCTTAAAGATCCAACCCATTTACATTGTTTTGATGTAATATATAATGTTGTGATTTAAAAAACTCTAAGCCCCAAAACTAGGGATCTATTTATGCTAAACAACAATAAAAAATTCTAGAAATAAAGATTAATAAATGAAAAACTACTGCTAAACTAACTGTTAGGAATAACAGTCCACAAGACAACTAAGAGGGGGGGGTGAATAAGTTGTAGTATAGATTATTAAATTTTAAACTTTATAAACCAAGTCTGCAAATGTAAATGATAACACAATCAATGCCAACACCATAACACAATACTTGTTGTTGAGGAAACTTGTTAAAGGTAAAACCCCGATGGGAATTAGTACCCAAAAATAATGTACTGAGAGTATAGTATCCTTGTTAAAACATTTAGCCTTGTTAAGAGCTTGTTACAACATAACAGTACATAGTCCTTGTTAGGAGACAAACCCTATTGGAGTCAAAAGAAATAGTAGGCTCACTACCCAAAGAAGGTTAAAGCCACCCTCAAGGATTCACAATCCGAACAAGTGTATATAGAAAATATACAATCCAGTGAATTGTCTGATAGCAACTGTCTTTGCTTGGTTAGTTCCAATGAAGTACTCTTCTCATAAACTATGCTCTACCTCCAGCAGTCAAACAAGCCTCGCAACTTTCACTTATTTTCCTTTTCAATCTCTATCACACCTTTTCAATAGAAAATATCACTCATATATACCCTCTTATAATAATTCATTAGGCCGGCCAATTAAGCTCTCCTAATATACAAAATAATTAATCAAGTTAGCCAATTAAGGCTTTCCTATGTACAAATAATTATATAAACCCTTGCTAAGATACACACGGTACCTATAAAAAGTAAACATCAAATATAATCCATCACCTATACTTCTAGATCCGCAATCCATGCTCACAATTAATTTTACATGCTACATGTCTGAAGTCGGTCACCAAATAAGTCTTCTCTAGAATACACACCATAGTTGATGTCACTAGTCATCAAACAACAATCAAACTCAACCCATTATTCCAACATATGTTGGCTATCCATCGATAAGCTTACTTCCTCTAAAATATATTTGCTAGAAAGATATATCTGAAACACGGAGACCTACTCTATTCAATATCACAGTTACAGTATAGAAACCAGTCTTCACCAAATCAACTGTAACATCCACAATATGCAACATAAAGCCAAGTGACCTTAGGAATAAGGTCAATAGACATTCTTCTATAGATATCTAAATTTGATTGTTCTGACTCATCCGTACAGTGTCCATGCACTTCTGTTAGTCAAGTAACTAGTTTGTCCTCTCTACAAAAATATATGTTGATATCAGGTACAAACATGAATATCAAGAGTATGATCAGTACAAAAAACTGATATCTTCGAATAATCTCCCCCTTTTGTATTGATGGAAACATATGGGAAAATCTATATGCATCCACCCAGAAGTACTCTCTCTCGATACAATCTTCTCAATATCCTCAACACAAATCTCCCAAAATAGTAGCTATTTTCACATAGATTCCTTCCCCCTTTGGAAGAAATGGAAAAGGGTGCCATAACTCATCTGTATTCATCTGTAAGGTGTAGCTTTTTCAAATCTTCATGTAAATTAAATAGGTGCAAGATCACACAAATGTACTCCTTATTATTCTCCTGTGATCACTCCCCGTGAGGAGTAGATCCATACATCAAGTTGAGACAATGATACAGCCCTGAGATCCACTGGAATGATGCATATTTGCATCAACTAATTTCCACTAGGAGGGGCCATCACCCCAAGCATGCTTCTGAGATATTCAAAAGCATCTTTTGGCAAAGGTTTAGTTAATATATATGCTATTTGTTCCTTTGTGCTAATATATTCTAGTTTAATCTCTTTATCTGCTACCTTCTCCCTGTAGAAATGATACTTAATAGAGATTTTCTTTGTCTTTGAATGCATTTCAATATTCTTTGACATATTCACTATGCTAGTGTTATCACAATGGATAACCACTGGCTCTTCAAAAATTATTCCAGTGTCTTTCAGCAATTGTTTTATCCAAACAACTTGTGTAGAGTTTATTGTAGCAACAACATACTCTAACTCACCAGTAGATTGAGAAATACAATTTTGCATCTTGTTCATCCAAGAAACCAATCCTTTCCCAAGGAAAAATTCACTACCACTTGTACTCTTTCTATCATCCACACTACCTGCCCAATCAACATCAGTATAAGCCTACAAAGTAAAATATTTTGATTTTTCATACCACAATCCATATTCTATTGTCCCTTTAGAATATCTGATAATTCATTTTACAGAAGCAAAATGTGTCTCTTTAGGATCTACCTAATATCTATCCACATATCCAACTGCATTGGTAATATCTGGTGTAGTGTGAGTTAGATATTGTAGACCTCCAATAATCAATATGTACTTAGTCTGTACAACACTTTGAGTCTCATCACTATTAGTCAGTTTGTGTCTAGTCACCATAGGTGTCCCAATAGATTTATAATCTTCCATTCCAAAAAATTTTAACATTTCCTAAAGATACTTGGTCTGACATATAAAAATTCCATTCTTACTCTGATTAATTTTCAAACCAAGAAAAAATTTCATCTCACCAATCATTGAAATCTAAAATCCATTTTCCATTTCTTTAGCAAACTTATTACTCATCTTATCATTTCCTTTAAAAATGATATCATCAACAAAAACTTCTACAATTAATATTCCATCTTCACCAGTTCTCAAATATATATCTGTCTGCATTACCTTTTCTGAAACCAAGACGAAGTAGATATTTGTCTAGTCTTGCATACCATGCTCTTGGTGATTGTTTGAGTCCATATAGTGCCTTCTTCAGTCTGCAAGCCATGTTTTCATCATCTGTCAAAGGAAGACATCAAGTTGCTCAATGTAAAATTCTTCTTCTAGATCACCATTCAAGAATGCTGACTTCACATCCATCTGATAAACCTTAAAGTCTTTATATGCACCATAAGAAAGAATTAATCTCACAACTTCCAATCTAGAAACATGAGCAAATGTTTCTTCATAGTCTATGCATTCTTGTTGTGAATAGCCTTTACATGCTAGTCTAGCCTTATTTCTTACCAATTTTCCTTCCTCATCCATCTTACATCTGAAACCCCATTTAGTGCCAATCACATTTTTTTTCTTAGGTCTTGGAACCAATTCCCAAGTATTGTTTTTCTTTATCTATTCAATTTCTTCTTCCATATCTTTAGTCCAAGATTCATCTCTACATGCTGCATTATTAGTATTTGGTTCAACTTGAGAAATCAAATAGATTTCATCTCTAGCTCTAGATCTAGTCATCATACCTTTACTTGCATCACTAATAATTTGATCTTCAGGATGGTTCTTCTTAACATACCTTGGTGTCTTCAGTGTCTCCGTAGCTTCAGTCTTTTCATCTTCAATCTCATTTTCAATCATCAAATGTTCTTTAGGTTCAGCAGTAACCTCTTTCATTTCTATAATCTAACCATAATCATATATCCTTTCCTGAATGTAAAACTTTTCATCTATCCTCACATTTGTACTTTCAATCAACTTTCTCAATATCATATTGAAACATTTATATGCTTTACTCTTAGTGGAATAACCAAGAAAAATTCCTTCATCACTTCTAAGATCAAAATTGCCTATCTCATCATCTCTCTTGATATAACATTTTCTTCCAAATATTCTGAAATATTTTACAGTAGGTGTATGATCAAACCATAATTCACAAGGAGTCTTACTTGTACCTTCTCTTATCTAAATTTTATTTAGGGTGTACACACCAGTGCCAACTGCTTCTCTCTAGTGAACATGTGACACATTTCCTTCCAACAATATAGTCCTTGCAGCATCTAATATAGTTTTTTTTATTCGATCTGCTATCCCACTCTTTTGTGGAATTTTAGGTGTAGAATTATGTCTAAATATTCTATACTCTTTATAGTATGAATTAAATAGCTCTGACCTAAACTCCCCACCTCTGTCTAATCTGAAACATTTTGTCTTCAAACCAGAATTGTTCTCAACTTTTGCTTTAAATAATTTGAATTTGTCAAATGCTTCATATTTCTCTCTCAATTATGAAACCCACATCATTCTAGAATAGTCATCAACAAATAGTATAAAGTACCTCTCACCATAGTATGATCTTGTTCATGTAGGACCACACAAATCTATATGCACCAGATGCAACTTCCCTTTTTCTATATAAGCTTTGCTTTTAAAAGTTCTTATAGTCTGCTTCCCCATAACACATTCTCTACACATAGTGTTAGATGGATTCATAATTATAGGTAGATCTCTTAATTCTTTTGTCATACTCACCTTCACAATGTTATCAAAGTTAACATGAAAAAATCTTTTGTGCCATAACCAACTATAATAAACCTTCACAATAAAAAAAGAAGCTTCAGATGTGTTCAATTCAAATACATTACCTCTATATTTAGTACCAGATGTGATCAAGTATCCTTCTTTACTTCTGATAGAGCATTTCCCATCAATGAATTTTAATTGATAGCCCTTTTCCACTAATTATCCAATACTCAACAGATTATGCTTAAGTCCATCAATAAGTAATACATTGTCAGTGGTAGTCTTTCCATCCAAAGAAATAGATCCAACTCCAATAATAAGCTTAGGAGTATTGTCACACAATCTGACAACACCACCATCATGTCTTTTCAAAATCACAAACTTGATTTTATCTCCACTCATATGATGTGAACAACCACTGTCTATAACCCGTTCAGATTTCTTTTCAGCATCGGCTACTAAGGATTTTCCTTCATGCATAGGTTCATCATCCTTAATAGCAATAAATCTGATTTCATCATAGTCATGATCTTCATCATCAGATATACCCTCACTAGCATAATAACATTCCTTGTCTTTTGAATACTTAGACTTCAAAAACTTAGGTTTGTGCTTCAGAACTCTTGTAGGACATTTAGATGCAAAATGACCAATCTTGTTACATGAAAAACATTTCAATGGTAATTTGCCTTAAAAATTTTCCTTACCTCTCTTCTCACTTCTAGCAATCAGGGCCGCAACATCATCTAGCTTTATTTTCTCTTCCTATATATATTCCCATTGATCAACACAGGCTCCAAGTTCTTCCTTTAGGTCATTACTGCTGGTGCTTGCATTTCCAGATAAGGTCTTTTTGTTCTTGTGCATGGTTACCTTGAATGCTGACTCAACTTTAGGTAAAGTATCTCCCAATTCTGCAGCCTCAAATATAGTTATGTTTTTTATTTAATCAAAAAAATCTCTCTAGTGAAGTTTGGTGTCAAAGGTATAATCTCCTCTATAGCTTGTACTTTGGTTCTATATGCAGGTGTCAAAGATCTAAGTATCTTCACAATCACTTCTTCCTCATAGTAAGTACCTCTAGATTTTCTAATACCAGTAACCACTTCAGTAATTCTCTGTCCATATGCCCTAATGTTTTCATCTTCTCTCATCTTCAAAGATTCGATCTTTGTCTTCCAGTTTTTTAGGTTTTTCTACTTTGTAAACTTATCTCCTTCATACAATGCTTCCAATCTTGTCCAAATCTCATGTGCAAAATCCAAGTCCTTTACTTTAATGAATTCTCCTTCTAAAAGTGCACTGATCAAATATTCCCTTGCAACCATATTACATGAAAAATAACTTCTTCTGATCTTCAGTAGCCTTCTCGAATTCATCCTCAGTTGCTATCTTTTTATTCTTCTCCATGATCATCCAGCAATGGATTCCCAAACATAGCAGATGGTTCTCATCTTGTTGTTCCAGTTGTCAAATTTTTCAAGATCAAACTTTAAACTATCCTTTCTGTAGTAAGTCATCTTCAGGATCACCTCAAGCTATTAAACATTCTCTCTAAGGACCACAAGATTTGATACTAATTGTTAGGAATAACAGTCAACAAGACAACTCAGAGTGGGGTGAATTAATTGTAATATAGATTACTAAACTTTAAACTTTATCAACCAAGGCTACAAATGTAAATGATAACACAGTAAATTCCAACACCATAACACAATATTTGTTGTCAAGGAAACCCTGTTAAAGGTAAAACCCCAGTGGGAATCAGTATCCACAAATAATGTACTGAGAGTACAGTATCCCTATTAAAATATTTAGTCCTGTTAAGAGCTTGTTACAACATTACAGTACATAGTCCCTGTTAGCGAATAGACCATGTTAGGAGTCAAAAGAAATAGTAGGGTCACTACCAAGGCACACTTCCCAAAGAAAGTTAAATCCATCCTCAAGGATTCATAATTTAAACAAGTGTATATAGAAAATATAAAATCCAATGAACTGTCTGATAGAAATTGTCTTTGCTTGTCAGTTCCAATGAAGTACTCTTCTCATAAACTTTTCTCTACATCTAGTAGTCAAAACAGCCTCACAGCTTTCACTTGTTTTCCTTTTCAATCTTTTTCACACCTTTTCAAAAGAAAAGATCACTCATATATACCCTCTTACAATAATTGATTGGGTCGGCCAATTAAGCTTTCCTAATATATAAAATAATTAATCAACTCGGCCAATTAAGGATTTCTTATGTACAAATAATTTTATAACCCCTTGCTAAGATACACACGGAACCTATAACAAGTAAACATCAAATATAATTCATCACTTATACTTCCAGATCCGTAATCCATGCTCACAATTCATTTTACATTCTACATGTCTGAACTCGGCCACCAAATAGGTCTTCTTTAAAATACATGCCATAGTTGACGTCACCAATCATAAAACAAAAATAAAACTCAACCCATTATTCCAACATATGTCATTTATCCATGACTAAGCTTGATTCCTTTGAAATATCTTCGCCAAAAAGATATAACCAAAACACAAAGACCTGCTCTATTCAGTATCACAGTTAAAGTCCAGAAATTAGTCTTCAACAAATCAACTATAACATATATGCAATATGCAACATAAAGCCAAGAAAACTTAGGAATAAGGTCAACACACATTCATCTTCATATATCCAACTTCAATCATTCTTAATCATCCGTACAGTGTCCCTAAACTTTTGTCAGTCAAGTAACTAGTTTTTCCTCTCCATAGAAATATATGTTGGTCCATAAGTGACAAAACATAAATATCAATAGTATGATCAGTACCAAAAATTGATATCATCCAACACTAACTATTAACAAGCTTGCATGGATCCTTGATATGTTTACATTTAATTTACCCCAGAAATCAGGGCCAAATTCGCCCAAAGGAAAATAAATCTAAACTGGAACTCCATAGTTTCTAACTAGAGTTTTCATTCTAATCTTTTATTTCTCCTTTAAAGTATTTATCTTAACTCTTCTTTGTGTGGGAAACTGATGGAAATCTTCTAATTAAGCCAAAATGAACTGCAGTCCATAAGTAATATGATTAGAGACCCACAACTTATGCCAATCTTCTTGAGGTCGGGATGGCCAAGAAATTTAGACCTCAGCCTTTGCTCTGAAAAAATAGTGGAAAAAAAAAACTAAGTATATAAATGAATTCCTCTCGGGCCCCCAAAATTTTGGACTTTTTGAGGCTGAAAGGAAAAATTTATGGGCCTTAATAAATGGCTAAGTGTCAAAAAAGTTTTGCTGCAAATTCTGACTAAATCTCAAAATGGACAGTTAGTATGGGAGGATATCCATATGAGCATCCCAAAGCCTTTGTCTATTTCTTTCACCTCATCATAATCTACCTCTTGCACCTTACCGAGGCCATGCACTTTCTTTTCTCTAAAGGTAGTCAAGTCAGAGAAGAATTTGATTTCTTCTTCATGCTCATACATCCTTTGTATATCCTCCTTGAATATAAAAATTTGATGGAGATCCTCCTTTGTGTAAACCCATACAAAAATTACCTTGAAATGCACTACAATTCTCTTTACCAGACACAAAACTAGTTTCTCATTATCCTCATATAACTCCAAATCTATACCTGTTAAAAAATATTCTATCTGCTCCACCCACATCATGAATCCCTGATGTCTCTAATAGACTATTTTCAAGCACTTTTCATAGACCTTTATTTTATTTATTAGTGTTTTAGTCTATGTTCCACAATTATCTAATTTTACACCCTTGTATACTTTTACTAAAATTTGGAAATGCTTCTTCCTTATTATCTTCAAGTCCTTGAACACATTTTGTCATATGTCAAATTAGAAATTCAATCCTTTCTCATCTCCCACCACATCCACAACCTTGGTGGCCTCCTTGATAATAGTCTTGAAAGGTTTTAAAATTTCTCTAATGATTCCATCTTCCAATCTCTCAAAATCTACCTTCCAGTCTATACACACTTGAACAAAAGAGTATTTTATTCCTGCCGATAATTCTGGGGTTGCTTTCTTCTCTAAGAATGTTTGTAATGATGGTTATGGGAAACTTGGGTCAATGAGACTCACTATTTTGAGAATGAATCTCTTTAGTTCTTTATTCTCTTGAGTCAATAATTTTATCTTTTTCTCATTCATGTCCATGAAACCTAATGCATGTTTCAGCCCTAAAGCTACCAATGTTGTGCTTCCTTCTATTATAGGTTCCCCTAAATCAACCTCATCAAAGGTATAATCATCAGGAGTTATCTATGACTAACTGTCACTGGTTGTGGGTATTGCCACTTATGCCTTCCATCGACCCCTGTTGTCTTGAGTGACATAGGAAATGTTCATTGCAGGTATACTAGATTCTTCTTGGTGATAGGCATGGCCTAAAATTGATATATATGTGTCATTTTCTTTAGTATAAAGTATCTTTCTATATTGTACATCTTTAGTTAACCATATAGTTTTATTAAAGGACGTGACTGGCTTGTATGGAGACATGTTCAAGATAGAGGTTGTCACATCTGTACCCTAGACTTCCATCTCCTCTTTGGATTCTCTTGCCCTCTCCAATGCTTCTCGAATCTTTGAATTTTCTTCTTCTTGCAACTCTTCTTATGTGATTCTATGCTTCTCTCCAGTAGTGATGTCTGGCTTCTCATGTGTTTTTTTAGGTGGAGGAGTACTTTCATCCCTTGTAGGTTCGGTCTTACCTTGGGATTTATCAATACCTTCCAAAGGACTTGTTAGTATTTCAACCCAAAAACCTTTTACCATCTATTAGATTATGTAATTCTATAGCACAATTCACATTTCCTAATCCTTCTTAGGATTAACTCAGTAAATATGAAAGTAGTAAATGGTGTCACGTAGGATATTATCTTATTTCACTCATTAAAGTGCCAAAAATGTGATTAACGTGTAAAATCTAGACCTAAGAAAATAAGTATGTTATAATCAAATATAAACTTGTTTGCATCTCTCAAAGTTAATGTTAGATTGTGTAAATGTATAACACAAATAAAATTTTCTTAACCCTTGCTAGGATTTACTCATTAAAATGGAACTAGTAAATGAAGTCACATAGTATTTATAAGCTTATTTAATTCATTAAAGTACTGCAAATGTGATTAACATATGAAATCTAGAC